>JAJHUR010135551.1:117376-147315 GCA_027495735.1 Lutjanus campechanus | reverse complement strand
GTTCAATCTGGAGCCTTGTCTCTGCAGAGGAGGAGGGACAGGAAGCTTCCCTGAAGCTCATGTTCGGAGGAGTGAGCTCTGCACACAGTGAGCCATTGTTAACGTCTGTGAACTGACCCAAAGTGAACTTCACTGCATTGTAGGGACCCATTTCAGATTTGTAAGCATAATGCTAATTTCGCCCCAGGACACATTAGGACAGGAGGACATCCTTTTGTTTGTGTATGTTGGTGAAAGCAGAGGATTAATGTTACTTTCTCTACAGGAAGCTTGTTGTCTGTGTGCTACACTAATACTTCCTCTCATTATGAGTCTGTATGTCCAATTTCCCCTTGACTGGTTTGAATTTGCCCATAATTTGGAGAGCCAGATATTGACTGCTGCAGGCTAAATGTTAGGTTGCAAATACACATATAGCTGACGAATAGCACTTCACTAAAACATGCAAATGGAACTAATCCAGGACGCTGAGCATCAAAATCTAAACCAAAGTATTGCGATTATATTGACTTCACACCTGCGAAATATACTTTTTTTTGGCCGTTCATTCACACGAACATAAACGCAAATTTTTGAGACCGGGTTCCAGAGAGTATTCTTTTGAAAATATCACTCTTACCATCGTCGTGTAAACTTGGCAATACACAGTTCCTGTGAAAATGGTGATGTCACACGCATGCTTATTACATTTTCAGTCAAATAACCATGCCCACATAGGAGAAAAAGAAAAACGATGGTGGACTATGATGGTGGACCAGCAAGATGCACATTAGCTGCACCACTACTGTGATCAGCGGAGTGTGAATTTGCCATTATCTTTTTGTTTGTTTGCATTCATCACTCTGTAGATGAAAGTTTCCACGCATGCGGCTTCTGGCCCGGTGTGCATTGGACAGTGTTTTAAGTTGTTTTTGCAGAGCCGTGTGACCAGGGATCATCTTCACAACATTGTCATGTGGAGGAAAAACTTTTCAGTTTTTAGCGAGACTGTTGCCATGTAAATGTGACGTTATATATGGAGCATGCACTCTACAACTCAGCTACCACGCCTCCATGTGTGGATGTCATTTGATGAGGTCAGATCTACATTTTTGGGGCTGATAACGATATTAGGGAGCAAAAAAAACGAAAAAAAAAACAAAACAAAACAAAAAAAACCAAAACAGATATGGCAATGTTGCCTGAAAAGTGGTTGCCAAACTCTTGTGACAAAGAGGATATTTTACAGTTTAACAATAAACTTTTACTAGTATTTTGAATGACTATAAATTAAAAAAAACAATATTTATAAAAGAATCAAATATGCAAAAGATGCTGCTTATAAAACAAAACAAAACTGTGGATTATGTCCTGTCAAAAAAAAGTTTTCATAGCAGCACATAGCAACATATATACCAATAAAGACCAAAAGAGGTGTGATTGGCCATTGTTTTGAATAAAGAATGTTGTATACCGCTGGGATAAAAGGGAGTGAACATGAGGTGGAATCAGGTGGGCAGAAGGAATCCTGAGAGCGTGAGAAACTGAGCTGGTGGCTGGTTGATCAGAGCAGGGGGGAAAAGCCAAGCCGACTGTGAGTGTGTAGCTGTGCCAAGCAGTGTAACATGGGAAGCGGATGAGCTGAGCAGGGATTCAAGGCAGGGCTGACAACATGAAGGTGAAACAAGAATGGATTTCAGGGAGAGGAGAAACAGGGTCAGGTTCAGGAAACAGGCAACAAGCAAACATGCTAGATGGGGCACTATGATCTGGCAAGGGGCATGTGGCAGAGCCCAGTTAGCATGCAAACACACTGAATTGAACTGAACTGAACTACTGTTTTTATGACTATGTTAGCACACTGACCTGAGCATTTAGCTCAAAGCACCGCTGTGCAAGCTCACAGATCTGCTAGCATGGCTCTAACCTCTTACAGCTTGTTCACACTACATGCTTGAGCAGTGTCTGATCGCACGGATGCCGAACCACTGCGGCTCGCACGCGCTGTGGTGTCCACACAGGCTGCGTTTCTGCTGCGAGGCAGCTGCTGAACGTTTGCAGAAGAGTTTGAAGAGAAGAAAATAGCAGTTTTCTGAAGGAAATCAGTGTTTTTTCTCCTTGTTCATGGGGGGTGGGAGGGATGGATAGAGGGAGAACAGAAAAGAGAGAAAAAAAACCCCACTGCCGTGCACCCTCATGTCTAACATGTTGCACAGATGTAGACAATGAAACTGTAGTGGGAGGTGTCCTGTTGCTGATATAATATCCATATGACTGTCAACAGATTTCTTTTCAGCGTGCATTTTTGCAGAGAACCATGCGCATCATGCAGAAAAAAGAGGCGAGTCTCCGAATCTGTAGATGAAGCGTTGGTGCGGCCGTGCCTGAGATATGCGTGAGCAGCACTGCATATGCGCCCTGACCTCTTAATATCGATGCCGAAATGAAAACCAATAGGTAGGCCTTTCCACATGCACTGCTGAAGTGTGAACAAGCCATTAATCATATTGCTTTTTATGTGGCTCGTGTGAAAACCATAGACATACATAAAATATGGACATAGTGCCCATGATGTCACTCATAGGTTTCTCCATTGTGAGCCACTGTGAAACTCAGAGTGGCCCCAGCCATCGCCATCTTTGCAGTGCCTGACTCGGCTAACTCTCTGTACAGTTGTCATGAACAGAATGGATTAGACGCTGAATTTTCAATTCCGGCTGACTTCAGGTCGTCTAAACTGCGGTAAGGTTCAGAAAAACATGTGGAAGCTGCTAAAACTCACACAGAAAGACTTAGTCAGAAGGGAGGGGTGCGACACTTTGATAAAATAAGGTCAACAGATGGTGAAGATCCTGACTAACTCTTCTCTGAAGAACGACTAAACAATTTTGCCTTTTATTCGCTATCCCAACAATTTGAACTATCTCGTTTGTTTGCCAAGCCCAGACACAGCTAAAGACCTTAAATATTGCAAAAGTTGGATGGTGTGTGTGGGTGGTGAGAGAGGCGCAGTATCAGCTTATTAATGACATGTGTTGTAAAAGCCAACGTGGGTGATCAACTGATCTTTGGACATTTCACTAAACATCTAAGACTTTTAGGATTTCGAGTCCAATAGTCGACAAGAACCACTTTTTGGATCAGTCACAAACATTTAAACAAAACATCCCTCTCCAACCACTTTATTAGTTCATGAGAAACTCCCTTCTTATAGGCTATATTTGTTTGACCAAAAATGAATTTCCACTTATGAGGTTGTGAAAACCACAAGAGGAGATCTTCATACGAACTCTTCTCGTAAACACAGTGAACAGCAGATTGTAAGGAAGAGTGGCGAGTTCAGATGGCCGACCTCTGGATTGATGACACACCATTAAAACACTTCTTATGTGGGGATCTATGGGGACTAACTTACTTTTGAAGCCAGCCTCAAGTGGCCATTCAAAGATCTGCAAGTTTTTGGCACTTCTGAGTTGGCCTAACTTTTCAGCCCCATAACTTTTCTACTGCTTGGTAAAAAAAAAAGAAGAAAAAAAAGAAAAGAAAATCAAACACTTGTTTTACTCTGCCCGTGTCTGGTAGGACCAAATCAAGTTTTGGCACGAACAATCCCATCGCTACCACACAGAGCTGCAGGATTTCAAAAAGCTCACTGCTGAGGATGTTGACAGAGCTGGCAACATGAAGGGCAGGAGACAAGAGTGGACCGGACAAGACTGTAGGGAGAGGAGGAGGAACAGGATTAGGTTCAGGAAACTGGCAACAAGCAAACATACAGTACTAGAAAGGCTGGAACACAGACTGATTTGGCAAAGTGCATTTGGCAGAGTTGAGTCTTTGTATAAGTCTTGATTATTCGATTGAATGCAGCTGGTGAAGCTCTGCTCCGCCTCTGGCACACCTGTCTCCATTCAAGCAATCACACAAGCTGCATAGTCACAGAGGGAGAAAGAGGGTGAGTTGACGCCGTGATGCATACGACTGTCATCACAGTTTAATCCACGTGTTAAATGGTATAAAATCAAATGTAATCCTCGATGTGTCATGTGATAAATTACCTCAAAATTCAGCTCCATTTAAATCAATCAATCTACGGAAAGTTGCCTATGAAACTAATTGTAGAATTGTAGAAGGGTCTGTGAGTTTGAACCACATATGTACTTTATGAGGTCATTATTGACCTATCAGATGGAGTTCAAGGCCTGTTTTGTCAATCTGCTTCTTACTACGGGTGATGCAGTCCCACATGGACATTTTTTTTCTGTAAGGATGGTTTTAGTTATTTGACAGATTTCTGTTTTTGTCCTTTGCTGTTTGCATTCTTTTCCTACTGGTCTCAGAAGGAAAAAAGCTGTTTTTTTTAAAAAGGTGAATTTGAAACCAAGTTAAAGAAAGAAATGTGTGTCTTTATGTGCATCATAGTCACTGGATATTGATATGAACTAACTGTTTGCTTTCATCCTTGGATTTCATCATATGGTGAAGAGATGTGCAGAGCATTTAAAGAGTCTGGATGGTACTGTCGTTTATTTAGCCTTTCCAAAACCAAAAACACAAGAGCATACATTTATGGAGTGAGGAAAAGTGTTTTTTAATCTGTGCTAACATAAGCTGCAGTCATTAGCGCATCCAGCTAACCAGCACAGCAGTCTCTAATGTTATTTCCAAGACCTGGGAGCACATCATTAACTAATTACTTTAGTTTGTGGGGTTACAGGGTATGTTAAAAAAAAACATTCATGTCTATTGCTGCAGTCCACTGTACTCTGAACTAATCAGCTGGTGTAGTGGTGCTTATGAAGTTCACAAACTTGCCATACAAACACCAGTGTGCTGTGGGGACACTGGGACATCGAGGATACTGACTCGCAACTATCGACTTCCAGTTTGCAATGGATTGCAGCATAACACATCTACTGTGTAGTATTTCTCTGCTGTGTAGAAGTTGGTTTTCCCCATCAGCCCAAAAAGCCTTTTCCCCCATAGGCCACCATTATAAAAGAGACATCTGTAAAACTGTTGATAGAACACCTGAAGCTGCAAACAAGGTCTTTCTGTTATTGATTTTGGCACCATTGAGTTTTATATTTGTAAAACTTTTCTCAAGCCGAAAAAATCAATTTAAGACTCTGCGACGTAATGTGACACCATGTAAAGTCTGCAGGCCAAGTGGGAACCTGCTGATAAAGGTAAAGCGGCAAACACTACTACTACTAGAAAACCTTTTGCCTTAGGCGCCTGGCAAGCAACCCTCTTTGGATTGCATGGGCCCCATCTTTGCATTCACTACAGTACCTAGTTCAAAATACATTTTTACACTGCACCAGTTTTTCTCATATTATCATATTTCTTCATTACTTCTACGGTTTGTTTCAAAACAAGATTTTGACTTTGTCAGTGGACTGCCTCTTCCCACATCTGCCTGTGTGCATTTGTTATGTCTGCTTGATTAAATCTACTTTGAATTGTGTGCTTTCCATATTTTTCAATGAGAACACCATTGTCCTTTTCTTTCGGTTTTCTCCTTGCATGTTTTGGAGAAGCTAGTTAACACAGGCTAACTGTGTGTGCTAGCTAAGCTAGCCAACACTGACAATAATGCTGTCTAGTTACATTAAGGAATGATCTAAGTGAAGCATAACCATGGCAACTGAGGTGCACACGTGCTGTATTATGACAGTGAAAGCCTAAACAATTAGGTAGGGACACAACCTAGTAGGCTTTAAGCAACACTCCTTAGTGAAGCCCTTAAACTTTTCTATCAAAGAACTAGTGAGCAGTTGCATAAACTACCTAGTTTCAAACTGAAGTTTGCCCCTTAATATCTCCCGAAGTTAAGTTAGAAATCTCCCCAGAAAAACTTACAGCAGCTTAAATCAGTTTACTTCTGGATTCTGGGTTCAGTTTAGATTCATGCAGCAGCGTTTCGAGTATTCTTTAAGCACAAAAACACAATCTTTGTTTTTGTGTTTTATCTCTCTGCAGACTGTGTGGAAATCATCTCTGCCATCAGATCAGTGAAGATCCTGAAGAGAGTGGGAAGTCCCAAAGGCATGTGGACCAGAGACCCCCGGTCGTCCAAGGTTTACGTCTTTAACGGGACATCAGGGGACAGCATCTACCAGTTTAACTCTGTACGTGACTTTTCTCGCTCTCCTGGTGTCACCGACAGCAGACAGGTTAAACTTCCCTCTGAGTGGAGCGGTCCTGGCAGTGCTGTTTATAACGGATATTTGTACTACATACAGCAGGACTCTGATACAGACGTGCAGGTGGTCAAATACGACCTGCTGAGCGGCTCGGTGACAGACACCGCCATGTTCCCTCTGGAGAGCAGCGCCACCGTTTACAACCTCAACCCAGAAATTGTAGCGGACCTCGCGGCAGACGACGAAGGCCTCTGGCTCCTGTACGCAGCCAGCGACAGCGAACCAAACATCAACCTCGCAAAGATGGACCCCGCCACGCTCGATATAGAGCAAATCTGGGACACCCGCTGCCCACGGGAGAACGCGGAGGCGGCTTTTGTAGTCTGTGGGGCCGTCTATGTCGTTTATAACACACGCCTGGCCAGCCGGTCCCGGGTTCAGTGCGTGTTTGACGTCAACGACATGGTGCTCAGCGAGGAGGCTCCTCTGCTCTACTTTCCCAGGAGGTACGGATCCCACGCCAGCCTGAAATACAACCCAGAGGAGAGACAGCTCTACGGCTGGGACGACGGATACCAAATCATTTACAGACTGACCATGAAGAGGAAGCTCCTGGTCTGACAGCGGGGAGGTGGTGTCAGGTTTTTCAAAGGCAGGGATGAAAAATAGGAGCAGTAAATTTGTGCTTGCTGTGCCAAAGTCTCTCAGTAGCCTGCGGACTTTTCCATTCATGGTGGATTTAACACAGAAAACAGATAACTTCACACATTTTTAGCACTCACATTTTAATTAAAGGGATAGTTTGGATTATTTGAAGCGAGGTTGTATGAGGTACTTATTTATAGTCAGTATATTGCCTGCAGTAGGTGTCGGTCAACATGCCCCCTGTTAGGGACTTTTCCAATTTTAGTTACCAAACAAAGGCTTGGAGTCACAGAGAGGGCCGCACTAATTCTTATCAGACATACTGTCTTTCTTCTAGACAATAGATGCAGCCGTCTTCTCCTTTCAGATAAACAAGGGAACAATCTGATAGTGTTGTTATGGTGGCTAAGGTCAGAGAGGTGTTCGTCTCGTCTCTCTGAACGGAGAGCAGACGTAACTATTCTCATGGGGGGAAAGGGTGCTAAGCTGTGGTCTCAGACCTTATACATTCATACTTCCCGTGTTTGGATTTGCAGACCAATAGGCTGATTCTATATGCTGTAGATGTGTTGGATCTGACCTTGTTTGGGCGTAGGTTCATCGTAACCTTATCCGTGAATGTTTAAAGTCTATAGACCCTTTTGCAGCCGACGTCATCAAAAAGCTGCGTGCGCGTTTTTGGCAACAGGAGTAGCGCTCTCCCTCAGTCATCCAGACGAATTATCAAGCTGCAAAGGTTGAATTAAACATTTTACCAGCACCAAAATCACTAAAATGTCTGTTGAGTATATGATACTTCAGAATCAGTGGTTGATATGAGTTCTGGTCTGAGGACGCGATCAAGACTGCTCGTGTTTGCAGCGGCCCGTTGACAAGCTGCTGTGGTCCGCCGTACTTCCGTTGCTAAAATGCGCGCGTAGCTTTCTCAGCATTTACAAACTGTAAAAGGGTCTATCCCGGAGGACCGAAACTCCAGAATTGAAGGGAGCATCAGGATAAAGCGTGCACTGATTATTTCTTCATTCTCCTTGACCAAGTATTATTAAACCAGTTTCAGCGTAAGACATATTGACCTCCAGTGTATGCTATATTTCACTTATTTGCTTTACCTTGCCGTCACTTGATTTGTTTGTGTTACTTTTTGTGTTTTCATTGAAGTCACACAACAGGGTTTCTGCAGGTTTCGTTGAATATAAGACTTTTTAAGACCTTTATGAATGCAGTTTAAGACCTATGAAAGATATGAAGGAAAATGAGAGTCCCAGAATTACTCGAAAGTAAATGAATTTATACACAGTGAACTGTGGCTGTATATACATGTATAGTACATCTTCATTGGTTTATACGACTGATGTTTAGCTACTGTGTGTGAAGTCCAGAGCACCTCTGTTTTTAATGCTGGCGTAGATACAAATGCTGCCCAGGGGTTGCAGGAATTAATGTTGTCAGTGCAGATTAAAGTTTAGCCATCTTTTTTGATGCACTGGCCCACAAACCACATTACAGTACGACACGTTGGGCTTGGTGTGCTCCAGTAAATTCTGAGACTGGGCTGCACAGTTAGCTTTAATGCTTCCACGCTGGTTTTGTTTTGTAGTTGTTCCAGCTTATTAAATGAATTAATGCAACTTTAATATACGTTTTGCTGCTGACCCTGTCTACAGCAGTACATCGCCTAGCCTCCTACACCGATACTACTACTGATTCTACAAACTGGGGGCGTGTTGAACTCCATCTACTTTAGGTAATACACTGACTATGGACGAGTAGCTCATACAGCCCCTCTTCAAATAATCCAAACTATCTCTTTACATAGCTTTTCAACTAATATTCTTACATGTGTCGTACACCAAAATGAAAAACAAAAAAACCCCGAAAATGCCACTGTATTTATTAGAGGCTGTCAGGTCTTACTGCTGTGTGTTGTGTGCATCCTCCCCTTATTTAATTCAGATGAAATCTCATTTCCTTTGTGCCCGTTCCTGCTTGTTAAGACACTGGCTGCGTGGCCATTATATATGCTGTGTGCCGCCACAAAACACACAGCGCGGGGCGCATTTTGCATAATAAGTCTTTTAATCAAAGAAAAGAAAATCAAGTCACAGAACTGATAGCACATCACATCCCATGGGAGAAAAAAACCCAACAAACTCCCCTCTGCCGTTGATTTTCAGACTCGTTGAAACAAAAGAATGACAGTCTGTGGCGGAAATACTGTTATGCTATTTCAGTTGACTTTATTACACACTGGGTCACTTGTTATTCTGAGTCTTGATAATGATCTAAAATCTAAAAGGAAATCATAATAGACTTTTTTGTTTGGACTAACAACTGTTGATGTCAATCACCAGAACGTTTTCTCAAACATTTCTATTATTACAAATACAAAATGTTCAATAGAAAATTGTAAATTCAGTGCTATCATAACAGTTGGAAGGGATACAAGATCATTTCAAGAAACATTACAATATTAGGCAAAGCTAGAAGGGCTTGAAACAGTCCATAAACTGAGGCGAAAGTGATTTAACAGGTCCTTACCTACTATGAAAACACACCACATCGTCAGAGAAATATATGACCATCATAAAACACATGTTTAAAAAAAAAATACCAAGGAACAGAAACATTATTTTTCAACCACTTGTTTTAAATTTTACACTAAATTAAGATATTAAAAATATATGAGTAATGCCGTTAGTCTAGAAAGGAAACAACTGTGTGAATGAGAGCAAATTTCAAACCGTGTGAGTAGTGTTGATGCTACGATGGGTTACGTCAAGCACGGACAATAATGCACTAACTCATTCTCGCCATAACAAGTGCCAATTAGAGAAATGCCACTGCTCTGTAGACGCTGACCTGCCCGCCCATCAGCTGCCCCCGCGCTGTCGTCTGAGCCTCAGCAGCACACTCTGAGGCACTAAACAGCTCGCTCGGGGTAAACTTAACCCACGACGGAAATGGCTAAAACAGATCTGGAAGGGGTCTGCTGAACGCATCTGCTCATGTCTTGATACCTGGCCCCCCCCCCGATTTCTCAGACATTTTCACCAACTCTGTGATATACAGTATGTAGTCTGACCGAGGACAGCGTGAGCCAAAGTATTACTCGTCCTCTGCTGCAGAATGAGGCTCCAGGAGTCTAGACCGGCCCGAGCCACTGCCAAGAACATTGTCACATATCAGATTAAAGATGCTGTGGGCCGCTGTTGAGATAATATGGAAGCTATTCAATAAATGGTTCTCATATCGAAAAGAAATTATCTGTACAAGCCTTCCCAAATATAATCTGTGCATGTCTGCTGGCACTCTTCCCGCCTGATATCACGCTGAGTCTGTAGCTTAACATTTCCTGGCCCAAATGTACTGATGTTATCTGTGCTGGCCAATTACAGCACAACAAAACTACCATGACTGGAGGGTAAAACTGAAACTGGAAGGAAATAATCTTAGCAAAAACCAAATTATTATGTTTCACTCTCATCACACAGATATATGGAGCTTCCATTACTATTAGTTTTGATCAAAAAGGTACAGACATGTTTTCCATTTCTGAAAAAAAATGAGGATACGTGTGCCGCAGGGGGTCTGAAAACTAGTTGTCACAATGTCATGACAGCTTATATATTATATGTATTTACACATTTTCATCTTTTAGAAGTAAAACAACTTGCCGGAGACCAGCAACATTATTGTTTCTAGGTGAATTTTGTGACATTAGCTGTGCTTTAATCAACACTTTTATGTGCATTTTGAAGAATCGCGTTAGAAAAGGTTGACGGAAACAGCAACATCTGAAAAAACCTGCTTTTGCAAAAAAAAAAACGTAGTTTTTTTTCTGTTCGCTTTTGGTGTCTTTTGACTTTTTCGAAAAAGAGTTAATGCACTTAATGGGAAATAGGAACATGCTTTCTGAATAAGTTCTGAAGTAGCTCCGACAGTCTCCTCGTGGCTCTCATGGCTCTATAATACATCCATGATCGCTCCGCACAGATCTGATGGAAGCTTCTTCACATTAATACATGAAACAAACAGAAATGTCATTTTTACATCCTGTTTTCTACATCTTTCAAACATTTTTCCAACGTTTGAAGTTTGACTGGTGCAATTTCATTATGTCATCTTGTTGCACCCTCTTATTCTGCAGTGATATAATGGTTTTCTGACTGGAGAATTGGTGCCACCGACCTTTATTGGCCTTTTTCATTTTATTTTTCTGATTCAGTTAAAATTTACAATAGATTTGGATGGAAACCTGACCATTGTTTCAGTTGTGTCTGGTTAACATAAGCTGTTGTGTTGCAGTTAGAAGCAATCATGGCTTTTAAAAGGGGTGACAAATGGAAAAACAAAAGTTCAAATATTGCAGAAAAGCTTTTACGCTTGGCTGAGGTGGAAAAATTGGTACATTGATAAAAATAAAATGTGACAAAGTGACAAATCCATGACGTGCATGAAGTATGTGACTTTGCTCCACTGGAAAGACTACAAATTGTGGCTGACAAACATCAGATCTGTGTTGAGGAGACTGTAAAGTTCTTCAAGTTAATACATGAAACATATAAGTTCCATATTTCCATCAGGTTTTGTACATGGTTTTCTGTCGTTTGAGGTATTTTGCTCGCTCGTTTAATTACGCCATCTTGTCGCGCACTCTTCTTCTGTTGCACCCGAATGAGGAATTAGTGCCAGAAGCTGTTTATCTCAATGCATCAATGTTTTAAAAAAAAAAATCGCTCATTGGTCGTGGATGGAAATGCAAATTAATTTGCATTTTGTTTTGCAGATTTTGTTGACATTCTGTTGAAGACTGGTTTCAATTTAAATGGAACCCCGGCTAGTGACAGTGTCAGCTGTGGTGCCTAGAGACCACAGAGACCAAGTGTTGCTCCCTCACCAGTTTCTGTAGAAAACTATCTACCACCTTATTAAAATCCAATGCTCTGACCAGAATGATAAATGTTAAGAGCTAATTTTGCAGTCTGAGAGGAAAAGGATGGTTTCCTTCTTGGGAGAGAGAACTTTTTCCACACATTAGTTTGCAATTTGTGCACTGTAAGACACAAAAACTGCTTCTTGAGTTGATCTCATAAGCTGTCAACCATTAGTCCAGCCTTGTGCCCTAATGTAGGTGTGCATCCATCTACAGCAGAAAGATGATAAACTGGAGGAAAATACTGTGAATAAAAACCAAATTATTATGTGTTGTTCTCACCACAAATCTATATGGAACCTTTAAAGAATCAGTTACAGGACAGTCGTCTAAACCTCAACTGGAATTTTGTGCATCTTTTATTTAACTAAAACTATAAGGGTGCAGTGTTTGTTAGAATTGTTCCAGCAGAACGCCTCAGCCAGCCCTGTAACCCTGTCAAAGTACGTCCCCGAAAAGTGCCTGTTTTTGACACTGGCAGGAAACTTTGTGTGACTTTGACGTTTTAAAATGTTAGTTCAGATCTGCAGCAAAGTCACATAATAACACAAACTAACCGATTGAGTTGGTGGTCGACCAGCAGCTCTCGTGTTCTGTGAGGTAAAATGAGTTGGAAAAGAGCAACATAATGGCGCTACAATATAACAGCTTCAGTTTCCCGGTGGAAAGGGCTGTCTGAAACTGTCTGTCTATGTAGGGATCCTTTCCATAATGTTGTCAGACACTTAGAATAACAATCTGAGCCTGCCAGTGGCAAAAATCAACACTTTTAGTAGACTTACTTTGACGGGCGCAGTTGCCCCCAAGGATTATATTACCGCCATTCCAGTGCTTTTTGCGTCTGCCAGCTGAGATGATCTACTGGACCAATTCCAAAAATGCACCTGTCAGTCATTTAGACCCCAAAATCTGTTTTTTAAAAAAAGAGCTCAGGTTTAAAATTACTGGAATTAACCTTTAAGTTAATGTAAAGAGAGTAAATAATACGCAGGGACCCATTAAAGTAATTATTCCGATATAAAGAAAACTGATATAACAGCAGTGCTGCAGTCTTTTTCTCAATCACATCAAATGTCTCCAGATATAATCCATTTACCACATGTTGCAGATCAAACATCTGGATGTCGAATTGAACTACACGTCATCCCTGTACAACAGTGTGATTAATGACAGGATAAACATCAAGAAAGTTGCATGTTTCTAAGTTCAAGAGACGAATATGTTCACCTTTTTCTCGATCATCACCACCAACGAGGCTACATATATTCAAAATGTTAGTTTTTTTTTTTTAAATCTGTACCCATCATTATATCTTTTCTGATTTTCTGTTTAGAAAAAAAACAAAACAAAACTAACATACTGTACATACAGACGGCTTTACGTTAAACTATACACGTCCACCGAAAAAACCTGTTCAGAAAAAGAAGAAGAGGAGACAAAGAAGTGTTTCTGAACAGTGAAGGAAAACATGAGCGTCTGTGTGAGTTTTTCATTTGGAAGAAAAAAGGGTGACATTGCTCAAAAGCAAACATCAAACAGAGACGGAGTCAGGGGTGTGTAAAGTGTGCTCGCAATTTCTCTGTTTACAGACACCTCCACAGCTCCCCTGACAAAAAGCTTCTTTCTGTCAAAATTACACTTTTCGTTGTCTGTTTGACAACCTTTTCTTTTCAGGTTGTTGTTTTTTTAATGCTGTTTGTGCCTTTGTCAGGTAATTTAAGTTCTGCTTTTCATATTGAAAATTGAAGATTGAAAAGTGTGTTTTGTTTTAGAATTGAAATCAGTTATAACCCCGCAGCCAATTTGTTCACGTCTGAACACTAATAACCCTGTTGTTTCGTCTTCTTCGTCACATAAAACTTGTTGTCTCGGCTGCTTAACTAGCCAAGTTGAGAATATTTTAGTTTCAGCCTCTGAGATAATTGCTTTCAATGTTAGTGATGAACCTGGAAGTACAGTAAACACAGCTGGATCATTTCAGTTTTGCTATTCACAAACAATATCGACTAATGGAGCAGATTTACATCTAACAGTTCCAAAATGCTACAGTTTTTTTATGCTAATACAGCACTGTGAAATTCAATGAGAGAGCTGTAGAGTTTTGAAATTGCTTCAGATCTCGTTTATGATCGTCTCTTATTTCTACCCCGGCCGCGTCCTCATGTTCCCTTTGACAAACTTCCGCCGCTCTCGGGGAGCGAAATCCGACTGAGTGTTTCCATCAAAGAGTCTCTGCGGCACAAAGCTGAAACTTCAGCGTTTTGGAAAGTCTCCCGCGAGGACACAGAGATCCGTTCACCTCAATATCAAACGTCCGCAGACTTGGACGTCCAGCCAATCTCTTCTTGAGGACAACGAGGGCAGCTCTGGGTCGTCACAACACCCACATTTCAGACCTGAAAAGACGTCGCTTCACACAACTAACTGACTGACGGTGGTGCTAGACCAGTTCTTGGGAGTGCTCTGGGACTAGACTTGAGGGAGGGAGGGAGGGGACAGAGAGGGACAGAGAGAGAGGGAGAGACAGTGGGGTTGTGTTTCTCCTCGATCAGACAGACGGGAAGTGGATCAGCAGGAGGGAGGAAACCCCCTTCTGGGCTGCTGGGTCACAGGTGGCTCTGCTCAGGGACTAGCAGGGGGCCGGGGTGAGGGGCACGAGCCTTGGCTGTCAAAGCTGGCTGTCCTCGCCTTCCACTGCAGGACACACACACACACAAGGAAATGATTCATAACACACATGCTGTTTTTAACAGCACTGTCACTCTCAGGTCACTTTCAACACAGGGAAAATATCTGTATCTGTATAGAGTAGGGCTGCAGCCAACAATTATTTTCAATATTCATCAATCTGATGATTATTTTCATGATTAATCATTCAGTCTTTAAAAGGTCACAATCTCCCAGAGCTCAAAGTGACGTCTTCAATTTGCTTCCAGTCCAGAACCAAAAGACTCCTCATTTACTACCATAAGTGACAAAGACAAGCTGGAAATCCTAATCATTGAGAAGCTAATGTGTGACATTTATGCTTGAAAAATTACTTAAATGATGTATCGATTATCAAAATAGTTGGCAACTAAACTTTAATTGACAAATCTATGACTGAGCTAATTATTGCAGCTTAAGTATAGAGCAGAGTGAATATAAATGCCAAATTTTTTAAAAATTTCATTATCGTTAAGAATATTGACTCAATAATTAATATCTGACAAAACAACTGCATATGATTTCACCAAAACCACTGACACAATACTATCCACATGTCTGTTTTGTGACTTTAAACAACAAAAACACTTACTGAAAAGCCCTCCCACCCGTTATGTCCTACATCTAAAGCCTCTGGCTGCAAGAAAGAAGGAATAAACAACAGGGTAATGATACCAAAAAGTCAAGGTACGATTATACCACAATAAAAAGTGCACGATACAAAAGTGTTTCTGCTTTCTTTCTTTAAAGCAGTCAGTAACAGTCCTTTTAGCAATTAGCCATGTAATATCACAGTAGATATTGTCAGTCTGGTACAGTATTGAGACATTTTTTTTATTGCGATCTTTTGTTACATCTCTAATAAATAGTAAAGTAAAGTAAATAAAATAAAAATAAATAAAATTAATGATTTTTTGCATCATCAAATTGTCATGTGTTTCAAATAAATAAATTATACAATAATTATGCTCCAAGTTTTGGAACTACAATTCCCACAATGCCTAAGGGGATCTAAGTCGGAGGTCGGAATTTCCCAGTTGAAATTTCCAACTTCCAACTTCCGAGCGTTCCAGGTGCACGACTTTGACAAACTGTTTCTTTGGCAAGTGTGCACACAATCAAACTGTCAGCAGTGCAGCGTCCTCACACATATAAACGAAATAGAGGAGGAAAAAACGATGCATGAGCGAACAGACACATTTTTATTTTGTGTCACTGCTATAATTGGAAACTTATCTCAGTATTCCCTTCCATAATAACATTTGCAACATCAGTTGCCATGCAGAACAGGTTTCACTATATGATAACACGTACCGTTTTAATTAAATACAGGCAAATATACTTTACGTTTCCTTTTAGTTGATGGTTTAGCATTTATAATGCTGCCATTGTTGTGTGGCATCGGACAGCTGCTGCTTCATGAAGTCGGGGTGGATGGATTTGCCCTGAATTTACAAGCAGGAACTCTGACTAGAAGGAGGTCAGAAATTTTTGAGTTCCAGGTTGTCTGCGATGCAGCACAATCTGTGGGCCAAACCTTGAACCACGTTTTTAAAAATTCGTTAACATTTTGCCAAATTGCTCCCCTTAAAAATTTGCCGAATTAGCTATTAGCAGTTCCTGTTTGCAATGTTTGCATTAATGTACAGTCAGCTGTCACAGTAATATTTTGAGACTGAAAAAATCCTAAAACCATGGTGATTTTCAGGCAAGTTCTGGACTTAGGGAGCATCTTTTTTGCAATGATTTCCAATTCGCTATGGACACTGAAGGTAATATCGTCAGAAAGAGAAAGTCACAATAACTTTAAAATCATATCTGTGTGTTCAGATTTTGAGTTTTGAGTCTGATTCATGAGCCATGAGCACCTTAAAGGTGGAGTAAGTGATTCTGGAGAAAGACAGTCGATTGTTGCGTCTCATTCCCAGGTTGTTTTGAGCCACCAAACCCAAGTGTTGATATCTGACGACCTGGGAATGACATTCAACAATAAAGCATCTTTCTCCAGGATCACGTACTCCACCTTTACTTCCCCACACTGAGCCACTCCCACTGTTAACAGTGTTGCCAAACTACAACAACTACCGCCAGTTGTTTCAGAACACCTGCATGCGCCTGTCTCTTTAACCTCATGCAGAATCTTGCAGAATGATGAACACGTACAGAATACCCCTTTAAAAAAAAATGCCTCTGGTCCCAAACCTACCTCCTTCTCAGACTTCTTAGACTCCAGCAGGGGGTGCCAGTGTGCAATGGGCTTGCGCGGATAAGCCAGCATCTCGTTCCAGTGGTCCCTGCCAAGTCCCTCGGCGTGGCATCCAACCCTCATCACACCAATGATCTCATTATGACCTACCCTGTGGGGACACACACGTACTGTATAAATACATCTGACTTAACCTGACACGACGTCTCATACATCAAATTGTTGTTTATAATTGCAAGAAGGACATCTCGTAATGAAAAGAGACACAAATCTGAATGCGGACGTCGTTCCGATTGATACAGCGGATCTGCGGCTGATTGTCTCTGTGACACTTGAATTGACTCATCTCTGGACGGCCATCAAAGGAGATCTGCGCTCCATTAACAATGCCTGAAGTGTAAATGAAAGCTTGACATAATCCCTGGATTATTAGCACAACCTTATTTAATCCTGGCATGAGAGCAGTAAAGCAGTAAAGAAAACACAAGAGGCTGCGTTTAAAATTAGTATCTGCCCCCTTTTTTTTATTCTACACAGTAAAAAACACTCACAGCCTGACCTTTAACACGAATGTTCTCATTCTGTCAGCTGTCTGCACTGCATCCACTCTTTCCCCTTTCCTGATATAGCTTCACATACTGTAAATATAAAGGTGGTGTAGTGCACCGCTCTTTCCCGAAGACCTACAATTCAGCCGACCGTTTTCATTAAAAATTCCCTGCAGACATAAAAATGTCTGATATGGTTTTTTCCACACAAATTAACAAGTTATTGGTTAAAATTACACCTCTTTCTTCTCCTTTATTGGAAAACGAAGAAGCTATCAACATGCAAATATGTTTCATTTTAAAAGTTTAACGACTGGACGCGTGATGTCTCCGACTTCACTGAAAAGTCCATCCTCAGTGTGTTTGCGCTGCAGGGTTTCAAGTTTCACACTTGTATAAGCTGCATATTGGACCATGATTGGCTTCAAACTAGTTGTGGAGTCACAAAATCAGGCTCTTATGTGTCTTAAAGGGATAGTTTGTATTTTTTGCAGTGGGGTTGAATGAGGTGCTTATCCACATTCGTTACCTACAGTAGATGATGGCAGCAAAATGTATTTTAGTCATCTTAAATGAACCCCACCTAAAGAAACCTGTATCAGTTTAACAGCTAAATTCTACCAGGTACGGCTAAGTGCAGCCGCAGCTGATAGCTTTCATTTTACACAATGCTTGTGGGCAGTGGCTTGATGCATCCCAGAAGCGGCTTGCCTCTCTGTTCTGCTTCAAATACACGCTTGGTCTATTTTTGATGGATGTCAGACACAGTCATAGAGAGAATCTGGTCAATTTTCAGCATAAAAGACCCTGTGCAGACTCACAATCATAAAAACAGACATTAAAAAAAAACTATTTAACTATGTAGCCTATTTATCCATAGTAAGTAGGAGAAGGAAAGGAAAAAAGGATCAAATCAACCAAATCTGAGCAAGTCAATATAATCAGGTGCAGATGTGCCTGATATTGATACTGATATTGATTTTTGAGGCAGCTAAAATACGTTTTGCTGCCGAGCCCGTTCACAGCAGTATATTACTTAGCTTCCTACACCAGTACACTGACTCATACAACCTCGCTTCAAATAACACGAACTATTCTTTTAAATTCAGAAAGCAGACTTCTCAAACTCTGCGCAAACATCATTCTGCACACTGAAGATCAAACATCAAAGTAACAAGAAACAAAGCACAGTTTTGATTGGAGGGGGATTTTAAGGATTTAATTTTGGTCAAACACGATGCTAAATCAGAAGTTTGGTTTGTACGTACAGATCGTAGTCCATGACAGAGATGTGCAGGCTGACGTGGTCCATACTGTCAGGCGGGATGTCAAAGATGATGGCCTCATTGTAGGTGGGATTCAGAGTGTTCTTTTTTATGCTCGTCTTCTTCTTTTTCAAACGCCTCCCGTCACATATGAGCGACACTTTGACGTAGGGATCTGATGATCGGTGAGAGGGAGAGAGGAAGAACAAGGACAGAGAAAGAAAGTGACTTTATCAAAACAGCAACTGCAGATAATTA
Organism: Lutjanus campechanus; assembly: GCA_027495735.1. Classification (NCBI taxonomy): domain Eukaryota; kingdom Metazoa; phylum Chordata; class Actinopteri; order Lutjaniformes; family Lutjanidae; genus Lutjanus; species Lutjanus campechanus. The sequence continues at coordinate 128,626 of JAJHUR010135551.1, read as the reverse complement.
AATATCATCATGTTTGGACCCTCCAAGTTGTCTGTCTTGTTTAAGAAAAAGCCAGAGCAATAATTACATTCTTAGATATAAGGGTTCTTTCTGAAAGGCTGAGTTCTACCCAGAGCCTGTTGCTTCTGAAGAACCCTTTTATGAAGAAAGGGTTTATCAGGACTAAGGGTTCCATTAAGAACTCTTGTCATCTAGAGAACCCTTTTTGGGGAAAAAAAGGGTTCATAAAGGATTGTTGACGTCCCTGAACAACTCGTTCATCAAGGGTTCTTTGTATCATAAAATGGTCCTCGGTGGAGTATCCTGGGTTCTAGAATATACCCTTGGAATATAAAAATGTTCCCAGTAGAAAGCCCTGGAGTGGATTCTAGAAAAACAAAACAAAACCTTGGAATATAAGAAATGGTTCTCGGTAGAACCCCTGTGGTGTTCTAGTTAAAACTAAAGGTTCTCAGTAAAATCTCCTGTGTGGGTTCTAGATAAAACCCTTGGAATATAAAAACATTCCCAGTAGAAACCCCTGGAGTGGATTCTAAAAAAAAATCCTTGGAATATAAGAAATGGTTCTCGGTAGAACCTTCTTGACAGGTTTTAGATAAAAACCCTTGGAATATAAAAATGTTCCCAGTAGAACCGCCCTGGAGTGGGTTCTATGAAAAACCCTTGGGATATAAAATTCTCAGTAAAACTTTCTTGACAGGTTCTAGGTAAAATTTTTAAAACAAAAAATGTATTCTTGGTAGAACCCCCGTGGTGTTCTAGATAAAAACCCATGTAATAATGAAAGGTTCTCAATAGAATCTCTTGGGTGTGTTCTTGTTACACCATAGAAGGGTTCTCTGTAGAACCTCTCATAGGGGGTTCTGGGTGAAACCTTTCACAGACGGTTCTAGATATAACGCTATTTGCTGGGTTCTAGGCAGATCTTTCTGAAAGGCTTCCAAGTGAAACCCTTAAAAAGTTCTACCAGGGACCAAAATGGGTTCTCCTATGGGGACAAGCCAAAGAGCCACTAATGGTTCTAGTTAGTACTTGTGTTTCTAAGATCATGAAGATCAGCTTTCTGGGATTATTAAACGAGAGCAAAGCTTTTACAATGTTTGCCTCGACTGCCAAAACATCTTCAAAGATATCTGTGAAGATAGAGCTATCAGTGGCCTGGTTCATCCCCCAGTGTGTGTGTGTGTGTGTGTGTGTGTGTGTGTGTGTGTGTGTCTTTGTCTTATTTGGTTTCTGCTTAAGCATGAAAGCAACCCTAGAGGACCTGGCATCAGTAATGTGCATAAAAGTAGATGAGTCAACGCCTTGTGTAAACAAAGAAGATGGGAGGCCATAGATAGCTTAAACAGCATGACGGAGAAAGCTTCCTGATGAATGCTGATTTCAATCTTCATCCTTCGGTGGCGTTTCGCCCCGTATGATCCATTATGCCTCGCTTTAGTCAGATGTAAGCTGCCCTAAATCTATAAACAACAAACAAGAGTGCTTGCTTTGCAGCCCAACACGCTCGAAGGCACAATTTGATAGCTGCGGGTTTATGATGCAGGGATTGAAATAATGGCAGACGGCTAAACCCCTAAAAACTCAGGGGATTAAAATCGTGAAATGTCATTAAACATGGGAGAGAAAAAAAAAAGAGCCACATTCTCTAAAAATTACACCTGAACCGTGGCATTTAATGCACAATAAATGTCACATTTTACAAGTGATATCAGTATTGTCGGGAAACAGGGAGCGGAAAAGTGCAATCGCAGTCAATTAATATAAACAGACCGCCTCAAACTATTTGCTGACAATGTCTTAATATCGCAAGTGTTGAATATTAATAACTGCTGGAATAAACAGAGCGCAGCTGTAGAGATGGCTCCCACTGTTTGCTCACTTTATCTGACACACTTAAAATTGAATATTCATTTGGGGGAGGGGGGATCATTCATTTTGAGCCACTGCAGCTGTGAGCGAATCACAACAAACACACACCTGAGTATCCAGTGATGTCCATGGCCTTCAGGTTCCTGCACTTGATGACGGTAAGTGTGAGTCTGCCCGCGGTGGGCAGGTAGCATAGTGAAAACATGATCTCCCCAAGGTCAACACTTTCCTGTGGGAACACACACACACACACACACACACACAAACAAATCTATTTCAGTTTCACATTTACATTCAACACTGAGGCTCTGATCCACAATAAAAGTCTCACTCTCGAGGTCTTTTTTCTGGGATCAATGTGATATTTTATTTATAGTGCTTTTTGTCAGAGAAGAAAACTGTGAGAAAAAAACGTTAATGTACTGCTTTGTTTTCTGTTGTCTTTCTCAACCTCTATCATGAAACTGCAACAACATAGTAAAGTATATGGTGCACTCTTGTTCCCACAACTAATAAAATCATGCTAACAATTGAGACCAGTAAACTAGCTAATTAGAACACAAATTAGACATAAAGTGTGTGGAAAAAAAAGGTAATAAAGCAACTTCTCTATCTGCATATTTGGCTTGAAAAAGAACTGCATTATGAGCCTATTGTTTCAGTGAGGTTTGAAGCACAGAGGGGATGTCAGGTGTAGTGTGAGTTTTCTTTAAAGACAAATTAATATTTGCTGTGAAGCACAGTGCAGGTTAGAGGATGAGTTGTATTGCTGTCAGTTTGTAAAACAGGGCGCACACTGTCCAGTCCTTCAAGGGTTTCTAGCTTCTTATTGGCCTGATATAACAGCAGCTTTTCTAAGGAAAAATAAAAAGATTGCAGAAGCAAGTAAACATTGAGGGGGAAAAAAAGTAAGTAATATCTGCTGAGAATAAAACCACACCCTGTTCTGAGTGCTCCAAGTAACCTTACCAGAAAGTCTCAGGGTTACAAAAAAAATAACAAAATATGCTTTATTTGTAAATGAAGAGGTGCACTTGGGGGAATATTCCACAAAGAAGCAAAATCTTTTTATACTTCAAACACAGTCAAAACAGCAAGTACACAATCATTAAATCTAAAAGTGCACAGATCTCTGATAAATGTCAAGAACAAGGACGTGAGTGATGTGTTCTTTTCAGTACCTGTGCTAAAATATACAGGGATTTGTTGAAATTTGCGTTAACTGTTGCATCTTTCTGGAGGAACAGACTGTAGGAGTAGATTACAGGGGGGATGAAGGGGACAGGTCTTCCTCAATATTTAGAGCACAAGCGTTTGTCCCCCACAATCAAAACATGAATGAAGCAGAGGACTTTTATGTTGACAAACTGCTTCCTTGACTTACTGCATTATATTCTGTCGTATTTTGATTTTTTTTTTTCCTTTACATAAGTGAAGACAATACAACTGTACGTTACATTTTTATTTAAGAGAAGAAATTCTGAGAGCTAACACGTTTGCTACTTGTATGTCATTAGCTCAGTTGCTAATGGGCCAATAAGTTCACACAGTTTATTAAAAGTATTTGCCATCAACTCATGTCTTGTAACTTGCTGCTTTCAAACTTGTAAGCTTGTTGTGACTACGGAAGTCATGTTCAGTATATGATATGTTTTGCCTTCAGCTGGCTAAGTCACGAGAACACCACTGTGAGGCAACATGGACACCAAAACCGTGTCGACGTCTAGAAGCCACAAAGGCTAACAATTTATCAAGGTAGCAGTTGGGTAATGCAGGCGCAATGTAGGAAATGCAAAGGCATCATTAAAATATGAAGCCGTTGGGAATGTCAATATTTTTCAGCAAACATATTATAAAACTGAAGAAAAGTCCAATACAACTAAAATTACAACAGATTAACTTACCACCCACCAAAAAACCATCAGCAAACACGTCCTAACATGTGAACTCTAAAGGCGCGGTCACACGTGCACAAATCTGGGGTTGTGGCTGTGAATTTGCCCCCTTTCTTCAACTTTGGTGAACTTTGATGGGGTGGAGTCACAGCCTCAACCAATAAGAGAGAAGCTCGCCTCCGCAGGTGATGATCACTGCAATCGTTTATGTGTGAGCAGGCTTTAAGCTTTCAGAAAATTTCTACTTAGGAGGTTATGAATACCACAAGAGGGCGGCATTGACATAAACTCTTGTGTACATGCTAAACACGACCCCATTTGAAGGCAGCAACTCTTTGCACAATGCTTTGACAGAGGAACTTGAAAGTGGATGTTGCAGCATTAGCTTCCTCGATTTTGGGCTCCACAACTCTCCGTACTCACAAGTCAGCACTGTCAAGAAAACTTGCTGTAGGTCAGTGTATGCAGTTGTAGACGGACAAATGGAATTTAATGTCTCATGGGCTTAAATATGGAAAGCAGCAAGGCTCACAGCTTCTAGTCTTTATGCTGCAGTAAGATAAGCTAACCACCTCTCAGCTCTAGCTCCATAGTTAATGCGCAGACATGAGGTTGTGATCTTGTCATCTAACTTTTGGCAAGAAAGCAAAAAAAGTACATTTATGCAATATCATGTCTTGATGATGGAAGTGTAAATCTACATTAAAATATTAATCTTAGCAGAGCTTTAACTTTAGCTTTTCCTGAAGCACCAAGCCAGGGAGAAAAAAAAGCAGGCCTCACATGTCTCACCACCAATATAGAGCTACTCAAGTGAGAAAAGGAAACAACAACTGGGCTCCACTTCAAGTCCTCGAGGTTATTTAGTTGTCAGTAGCTCCATGAAACAATTTTGTTTAAATCTGAAATGATGGCTGACCTCCCGATCAACTCCCTGATACGTCTGCCAAACAGCAAATTTCATTATTCTCACTGCTGTCTCAAAAAGCATAAATTCTGATCGTGTTTCCAGATGATCATCATAAGTCAATTAAACTGTTAAAACAAAGTATCTAGACATGAAATTTGCGGCTGAGTAACTTCAACATAATGCGGTCCAATTACTCACACAATCAACGAGTGAATAAGTCTCTCAAGATCATCATGTAAGAATGTTTTTTTTTTGTACTTTAAATTACTTGTGAGACAAAACTTACCAAGCACAACCTGTCCACTTAGTAAAATATTAGCTTTCACTCGAGTAGAGACAATCCTGTATGAGTCCCTACTGAGCTAATAGTCTCGAGTGGAGTGAAAGTCCTGTTATCTGTCTCATGTGAGTTCTTAGCCCCATCCTATAAACAGTATTAAGGTCGCACAGACCTCTAATCTCTGTGAATGAGGCTGGTGAGAACCCCTCTGATTGGCAAATCTTAACAAGTCTGTCTGAGTGCTGCAGTCTTAACGTCTCCTCTCGCATGCAGCTGCGATTTGGCTTCCTCCGCTGTGGAAGTGAGGGATTTTGTTTGAAGGGTGTGAAGGTTCAGCCATAATGTGAGAGCACAGCAGAAATGTCAAGTGTTGTGAAAGCATGAAGTGACACTTTGATTGTCCTTGTAGGAACACAGGCTGTTTTGGTGCCAGTCGATATCATCTGCGCGGCATTAATCATGTTTTAGCAACACCAGCTGCACGGATCCAGAGATGGCAATGTCAGCGATCGGTCATCAGGTCAGTGCACCACTTTGGTCCAGGCTGAAATATTTAATGCAGCTATTTGATGGATCACCATTAAATTTTGTACAGACGTTCATGGTCCCCAGAGGATGAAGCATACTGACTTTGGTGACTTTCCCTCTAGTGCCAAAGTTTTACACAAGTTTAAATCAGGTCAGCTGGGCGCACCGCTGTGGATCACTCCAAGAGGAGTGTAGGACAGCAAGGATAGGAGCCATGCTAACCCAGCTTTGACTTAAGGCTGCTCCTGGCAAGGGGCAGCTTGTACTCTGAGCTCCTGGGGTGTAATAGGAGGGGGTAAAAGGTACTTTGCGCTGGCTGTCCCACTGAATTCCTATGGTGAGAGCAGTGGTGCCCAACTAACTGCACTGCTACCCTTTGCATTCAAATTACTTGAACTTTGACCTTGTTTGCCGCTAAACTTTCAAAGTGCAACCAATAACAGCTGACGACGTAGCCAAAAGTGACCAAGCAGCAGAGGAATAAGAGACTGATGGTCGAGTCTTTGTGGGAACAAGAGACCTGCGAAAGATCTTACGAGAGCGATCATTTTCGCGTTTGCACAATGAAGAAATAACACCTATAAATCTCACAAGAGTTTTGCAAATCAAGGGTTCCCTTCTAGACACACCTGAGAGTGATGGAAAGAGAGTGTTTCAGAGTCCCCCAAACTCTAGAACAACACATTAAAAACACGCCATGATCTCACAAAATGTCAGCAGTCATATCGGGCTATGAGATTTGTGAATCATATGGTTTATGAATTTAGCTAAATCCAATTCTAAAGTTAGTTTAGCTTAATGGTGCTTCATGCACAAATGCAGTTGATGGCATGTTTTCTAGAACTTTTTACAAGAAGATGTCGACCATATTATGAGCTCACAGTGTGGTCGCTTTGGCCGTCGTCATCTTGGCCTGACTCGGCTAACTCCTGGCTAATTATGGTCTAATATGGGACACCTTGCCAGTGGCCCCATGCCTGAGGACACAAATCAAGCTAATGCAACTCTCAACATGACTGCAAAGGAATTAAAAAGTAAATAATAGTAAAAATGTTTCGTCTGTCAAAATAACTTCTGCTCCTTCTGTCCCTGCCCTTTTTTTGACGTGGCAGTCATCTGCTGAATTGTGCTTCGGGTCACATAGTCCACCATCTGCAATGAAAATCTGGCTATATCTTGTGAAACTCTTTTGGTTTTGGCATGTCATGTCATTCCAAAACATATTGTACGCTTTAGACCCGGGATGATACAAAAAAGCAGGACAAATTGTGTCCCATATTGGTTCAGCAAGGGACATTTCATTTTATTTCACAATATGAGTCAATTCCGTATTATACAGGACAGGTGGCAACCCTACAGCTAATCCAAAAATGGGCAAAGAGTTGAAGTGAGCGGAGTTGACGCAGCTTAATGAAGCAGCTACCTAGCGGCTAGCCATCTGTGACGGAACCCATCTGTCACTTTACTTTAAGCCTTAATATTATTTAAACAGGTGATTTACATAAAAATTCACCCTCCGCACAGTCGTCTTTAATGGGAAAAATTAGCTATAGAGACCAAAACCATTTTTTATACCAGGCTGTGAACATGTTTATTTCTGCTCTAAAGTTTGACATTTTAATTTGGGCGTCTACAGGGATCGACTTACTTTTTTGAGTCAGCCTCATGTGGCCATTCGAGGAACTGCAGTTTTTGGCACTTCCATGATGGATTTATTTTTCAGCCCGAGAGATAGCCACACTTAGTTGACGTTAGCATTTAGCTAGCCGCACATGGCTGTAGACTGATGTGGTGCGAGCTGGGCGGGGTTTGGTGTTGGCTCACCTGTTTCCATTTCAGCACTGCCTGGTTTGACAGTCTGATCTGAGTTTCTTAAGCCTGGTCCGTTGCGCTGGACCGACTCATTTGCATAAATTTTAGGTCGAGTCATAATTATGCAAATTTAGATTGGATGACTGGTTTGTTAACTCGCCGTGTTGTATCCATCATGCACTGCACAGCTGGATCTCCTGCTGTCCATAGAGAATAAATAGGGTCCACCGACTTGACATCTGTCAACCGATCCAGTTTGTCTGCAAAATTAGTCTGCTTTAAAGTCGGCTGTCAGGTCAATTTCTTATTTGTCATTTACTCGGTTTACATTTCCAATAATTTATTAATTGCACATTATTGATGCCTTATTACAAAGACTGATTACGTCTTGTTTTTTAGTCATGTCCACAAGATAAATAATCTCTCATTCATTCCACTGATTAGCATGTAAAAACCTTCCCAAAGTAGTTTATTCAGATCGAACACACATGAGGAATGGCCCGAAGTCGATAAGTATACTAGGCTCCTCCAGACTCTTTATCTTAGTAATCCTTGTATAAATTGGAGTTATTGATGAATAACTCTCCTTGATCTATGCACTGAGGAAAGCTGCTGGCTCTTTTCTTTCACCGTCCCTCCTTCTGCTCAATACTGGCATCTTTTCCACTTATTATACTGCACAGTGATTTTAAAGCAGCGTCTTAATCTCACCCAAGATCTACATTACAGACGACTTCATGTTTGTTTTTTGTTTCTACTGAGCCCTGCCATCTGTGCATTCTTTATGCTGCCAATCTTGAATTTAATGTGAGCAAGGGATTTTGTCGTAAAATCATTTGGTGGTTCAATAAAGTTTGCGTGCCAAGGAGAGGGCGGTCTGCTTTTTCTGCCTCCTAAGCAATAACGTTGAGATTATTGAACAACCTCTGAAGAAGCTCAAGTTCAACAACTAGAGGGGGAAAACTGTCAGATATAGAAGGGCTCTATGGAGGTGATAAAGCGATGACGGCTCTAAGGTCTCTAACGTGGCGCCAGAGACAAGGAACACTTAGTTTCTGAACATGGCCCCTGGACGCCATCAAGTAACAAAGCCAACAGAAACATAATTGCATGAGTAAGCTGTGAGTCACAGATATCTTTTTATGTTTGAGATGTTAACCCCTGGTGATTTTGATTAGTCCCTTTATGTATTTTCATAAGTGGCAATTATGTATTTGGAGAATATGTATCTGATTCATACTAATGAATTTGATATTAGATGTATTTCTCATCATTTGATTCACATTACAGGGCCGCAGCCTTGATTTAAATCCCCTCGATGACACTTAAAAAAAGGTCCCTAAATCTTACTTGGATTTTACATTTTAAATTAATGAGTTCACTGTTAGGTTATATTATGTGGAAATTTTAATTCGCCACTTGAAAATGCTGAAACGTTGCCTTCTCCCCACAGTGACAGGGGTAAAGTTAACTAAATCCTTTATTTGTTCATTGGCTTAAAAGCAGAGAAATGTGAGCATTCTGGAGTCCTAAAGTGGTAGGCCCTCATATCTGTCTGTCAAGTGCAACAGGCTAGGTGAAGATGAATATAGATCAGCAAGTGTGGTGATCAATAAATATAGTCTCATCTCAGCATGTCACATCAATGCTGTTACTGCTCTGAAACAGCTATGACCTGCTCAACAAATGAGATTATGATCAAATTATGATCACAGAACAGATGTCTGCATATGAAGGTCATTCTGGTGGTTTCCAGGGTTCTGAGGTTGCATTTTGGCCAAAGCGTCCTGCCTCTTATTCTCTCCACACTGGACTGTTTACCTGAATGCGACCAAAGTCTATTCAAAACTCATTAGTCAGTACTCTTTGGACAACAAATGGACAAAAACAGAAGCCAGAATGTTTCCAGTACCAAAGACTGCTCCCTTGCCTATGAATTCTGCATTCATATACAGATATCTGTTTATAGGGATTCCCGTTGGACTGAGAGTGAACCTGCACCTGTTTGGCTACTTGTCTTTGACTGTCAAATAAATCACCTCCAGATTCGTTTCCGTTTTGGACCAAACACAGACAACAAAACTTGAACTGTAAGTCTTTGACAAACACCGCTTGAGATGGCCACTCCAGACCCGCTGATGGCAACTCGAGGTAAACAACTCACTGCCAGCCAACCTCACTATAAAAGACCTTATTTGCCAGTCATTCCTTTTAACACGATGGACTGACTTTGTGGCAGAAACAGTGTGAGATTTCTATTTTCAGCCTTTAAGACACAGGTTCCACTAAAACATCAAAAAAATTGATTTGTTTGCATGGAACTCCCAGCATGCTCAGCACCACACAGAGTGTAAAGCAAATTTCAAGGTCAGAAAAATACCACACTATCAAAGTGCTGCTTCCATTGGTCATGGCACTGCCACAAATGTATAACCCATTTAGTCTGAAAGTACTGGTATCAGCCTATAAAGTACACATAAAATACCATAAGGTTTAATTGCACAATGTAAGCATTCCCCAGGTAGCTTAAACGAGGCATTAACAGTGTGCATTTTTATTATCTGTGTACACTGTTTTAATTTACACTACATGTTTTAATCACCTTTTCTGCACAGCAAAAACCTGGAACTTTTATGTTTATGCAGTTACCAAGTGGAAACGGCTTTAAAATACTCAAAATCACCCTTAATCAGAAGAGAATACAGCAAAGAAGTCTCAAATGGGCTTAATGTCCAGAGTTTCTGTCTGAATTCCACAATTCCCCAGCTTTATTGAGCTCTAGAAAAAGGGCGTCGTCACACCCTGATTGGCCAAGAGGAGAATGCACCAAGCTGTGCTCATTTATTATTTAGGAGCCAGTCCCCACACCCTGTGCAACAGGTGATCTGAATCACCCTCCAATCAACTCAGAGGAATCAAAACATTCAGCTAAGATGAATTGGGGAAAGGGGAAATGACAACAGGAGCCACAAAATGGGTGACTGCTACATCAGCAGTGAAGTTTAGTTTTACACCACAGTGTCAGTAAAATACTACTCCGCTAATACTAAAATACTAAAACAAGCTCAGTACAGCTATAACAGGTAATTTGACAGCAACCATGAGGGACACTGGACTGTAGTCCCGCCCCTTTCCCCTCTGTGCTCCAATAACAGTCGAGCAAGCATAGTACCAAGTGGAACCTCAGTCAGTTTTTTTCCATGCTACATGCTAGGCTCATCTATGTTCAAAAGAAAACCAAATTCTGAAGATGTTTAAAGACGTGTAAAAGCGACATATGTAGAGTCACATCTTAAGTTAGCTAATGTTAGCAAAACATCTGATTAAAACATCAAAACAAAACATCTGCTAATGTTAGCAGAACGCTAGCTACCTAGCTAGCTAATCTGCATCAATTGCTGAGTAACTACTTACATCTGACAGCTAATTTATCAAAACACAAGCCAGCTGACTAGCTAATCTACATCAATCATTTGCTAGCTAGTTAGCTAGCAGTTTGCGAACATTAGTTAACTTAAGATGTGGTTATATATGTTGCTTTTAACCATTTTCAAAATGTTTCTCTTTTCAACATAGATGAGCCTAGCACATTTCATATCTACGTACAGCAAATGGGCAGAAGGCTGAATGATCTTCTGCCAGGTACCAAACTTGCTCAACTGTTCTTGGCTCACAGAGCTCCAATAACAGGGTCAACTGCTCAAACTGCTAACCAGTCTGCCAAAACTTCTGACGCGCCTGACATTCATCTGGTTGTCAGACAGGCAGAATGTTAATCGATCAGACAATGAATCAGGCAACTGCACGACGAAAAACAACCGACCCTTTTCACAGCAGCCATGTGTTATCAGTGACATTAATTAAGGTCCCATTCCATTTAGTGTAATGAAACCTTGCCAGTGAGCCAACTTGAACAATAGCAGCCCCCTGACTCTGTAATGTGAATGGAACTT
>JAJHUR010135551.1:88138-114176 GCA_027495735.1 Lutjanus campechanus | reverse complement strand
ATCAGCCTATAAAGTACACATAAAATACCATAAGGTTTAATTGCACAATGTAAGCATTCCCCAGGTAGCTTAAACGAGGCATTAACAGTGTGCATTTTTATTATCTGTGTACACTGTTTTAATTTACACTACATGTTTTAATCACCTTTTCTGCACAGCAAAAACCTGGAACTTTTATGTTTATGCAGTTACCAAGTGGAAACGGCTTTAAAATACTCAAAATCACCCTTAATCAGAAGAGAATACAGCAAAGAAGTCTCAAATGGGCTTAATGTCCAGAGTTTCTGTCTGAATTCCACAATTCCCCAGCTTTATTGAGCTCTAGAAAAAGGGCGTCGTCACACCCTGATTGGCCAAGAGGAGAATGCACCAAGCTGTGCTCATTTATTATTTAGGAGCCAGTCCCCACACCCTGTGCAACAGGTGATCTGAATCACCCTCCAATCAACTCAGAGGAATCAAAACATTCAGCTAAGATGAATTGGGGAAAGGGGAAATGACAACAAGAGCCACAAAATGGGTGACTGCTACATCAGCAGTGAAGTTTAGTTTTACACCACAGTGTCAGTAAAATACTACTCCGCTAATACTAAAATACTAAAACAAGCTCAGTACAGCTATAACAGGTAATTTGACAGCAACCATGAGGGACACTGGACTGTAGAATTGACCCCTCCTAAGTCCCGCCCCTTTTCCCTCTGTGCTCCAATAACAGTCGAGCAAGCGTAGTACCAAGTGGAACCTCAGTCAGTTTTTTTCCATGCTACATGCTAAACTCATCTATGTTCAAAAGAAAACCAAATTCTGAAGATGTTTAAAGACGTGTAAAAGCGACATATGTAGAGTCACATCTTAAGTTAGCTAATGTTAGCAAAACATCTGATTAAAACATCAAAACAAAACATCTGCTAATGTTAGCAGAACGCTAGCTACCTAGCTAGCTAATCTGCATCAATTGCTGAGTAACTACTTACATCTGACAGCTAATTTAGCAAAACACAAGCCAGCTGACTGGCTAATCTACATCAATCATTTGCTAGCTAGTTAGCTAGCAGTTTGCGAACATTAGCTAACTTAAGATGTGGTTATATATGTTGCTTTTAACCATTTTCAAAATGTTTCTCTTTTCAACATAGACGAGCCTAGCACATTTCATATCTACGTACAGCAAACGGGAAGTCAGAAGGCTGAATGATCTTCTGCCAGGTACCAAACTTGCTCAACTGTTCTTGGCTCACAGAGCTCCAATAACAGGGTCAACTGCTCAAACTGCTAACCAGTCTGCCAAAACTTCTGACGCGCCTGACATTCATCTGGTTGTCAGACAGGCAGAATGTTAATCGATCAGACAATGAATCAGGCAACTGCACGACGAAAAACAACCGACCCTTTTCACAGCAGCCATGTGTTATCAGTGACATTAATTAAGGTCCCATTCCATTTAGTGTAATGAAACCTTGCCAGTGAGCCAACTTGAACAATAGCAGCCCCCTGACTCTGTAATGTGAATGGAACTTCAGTCATTATCATTGGTAACACCTGTGTTTACCCTACTATCTCGAGTCAAAAACAGCTTGAAACTGCTGTGAAAACGGTCGATAATATAGATTCCATATGTTCAGTGTCTGCCTGGCTTAAACCTCCCCCCATATTTCTTGCAAAGAACATGACCTCAGCAGGCTCATTAAGGAGGTCTGACCCTGGTTTAAAATGTACTGTAACTGATATGTATAGATTGTAATGTATGACTTATAACAGAAAAAGTCAATAGATTCTTACAGTGGTGGCATATTGGATGTCCCTCCATATGTTCGTCTCCCTGGAGAGGTCTGATGTTTCAAACAAGTTGTCCAGCACCACCTCCCCGATCATGTCGTGCCGTGAAAACCGGTCAAAGTCAAAGACGCTCATGTGGAGCTTCCTAACCGCCAGCTCATCGTAAGGCACAGGAAACTGGAAGCTCTCGCTGAACGTGGGGTTGAGCGTCTTCCGGTGGACGCGGGTCTGGAACTTCTTGCGGTCGGGCAGCAGGTAGATCTTCACGTAAGGGTCAGATGTGCCGCACAAGTCCTTGGCAGGTAGGTCTACTGCCTTGAGGATGTTGACCAGCAGGGCCTCGTTTTCGTAGTCGTACTTGAGGGAGAAGTTAATCGAGCCGCAGTTTTTGCTGCTGCCGTTCTTGGACGAATCCTCCGAATCCAGGGTCTTCTGTTGGTAGAGCTCTGGCTGGATGCGGCCAATGCTGGTGGGCTTTTCTTCTTTGTCCGGCACGTAGTCATTTCCCAGGTCTAGACTGCCTACCTGCATCTGTCTGGGCAGGTGTCTTTTGAAAGAATTGTGCCTGCAGGGACAGGACAGAAAGAAGAAAGAAAGAAAGAACGAAAGAGTGACAGGGAAAGGTTTGTGTTAAAGAGCTGTGGTGAAGACGAGCAGAAAAACTCTGGGAGGTTTTGACTTCAAGGGATACACATTCAAAGACAGACACGCCAATCTGACCTCAAAGAACTAGTGCCTGACAAAGTGTGACTGATTGTGTCACCTCATGTCACCTCACATCATGTATTAAAGCAGCAATTGATCACAAACAACAGCCAACGGCCAGCTGATTTCCCCTTGTGAGAGGAAATAGCTCGCCTGTGGCCTGTGCTTATATTGTTTTTAAAAATTCATGAAAACAATTACCTTAGAAACCCTGTCTGCTTATTCTCATGTCTCTATCATTGCCTGGAATACAGACATCTGTCTGATTGGCATCTGACACTGCTAAGTTTAGCTTTCCTTTGCTTTGGACTTGGATTGTCAGAATTTATGCACGAGGAATGAGAAAATACAATAAAAGGTAGGGATGCACCTGAAGCAGAGTACTATTCAGGAAATAATACAATAGAAATGGATATTTATTCAATCTGAAGCTGATGATTAGTATTCAGAAAAAGTCAGCTCCATGATTACCTCGGTGTAGTTAAAAAAAGGTTGCATCTACTTTAATCAGTCACTGATTTAATGCATCAAGATTATTCCCTTCAACTGTATCATTTTTTAAAAAATGCATGAAAACAATTACCCTGGAAAGCCAGTGTACTATTCTCCCACTGTCATTTCTTGGAATACCAATTAAGAATATGTCTGATTGGTATCTGACATGGCTGAGTTTTGCTTTTCTTTGCTTTGCACGGCGACTGTCTGGGATTGGATATCTGCATGAGGAAATACAATAATAGGTAGTGATGTATGATGATCAAAGAAGCACAAATAATACAATAAAAACGTGTATTTCTTCCATCTGAAGTTACTCATTATCATTCGGAAAAAGTCAGCTCCATGATTACCTTGGCATAGTTTAAAAAAAAGGCTATTTCCTCTCAATCAGTCACTGATTTAAAGGCGCTAAATACAACAACCAGCCTCATAAACTCTCAGGAAACACCTATTTGCAGTGTAAAGATATAGTTGAGTAATGGCCTCCTGAGCAGAGAATGACATCACAGTCGCTGTCTTTTTTCTTGTTATTTAGTCGTCTCTGTTTAGCCGGGATGGTTGCATGTGCATGTTCATGCATGCGAGTCCCTCTCGGTGAGTAAATGTATCATATTACAGCTAAACAGTCACCATAACATGTTTCTGAACACATTTTAAGCAAGAAATGGGCAATGTAGTGACAGCGTTTTGAGCCGTTTTTGATCAGTGCTGCTTAGTTTGATCTGAGTTTCTGTAGTCCCTGCTTATGTTTTCTGATGTGACAACACCTGGTTTAAATTCTTCATTGGTTTAGGGACAGAAACACTTAGCTAGGGTTAGAGAAAAGTCAAGGTTTGAGATCTTTTGGGGATCTGGGGTTCCCTTCTAGACTCAAGAGGCGAGGGGCGGCCGCCTACTTACAATCTTTCTTGTTTTATAACTAAACAATCACTAAAAACATGTTTCTGACAACATTTTAAGCGAGTAACAGAATCCTGTTCTAAATTTGATCAGCACTGCCAAGTTTGACAGTTTGATCTGAGATTTGTGATCAGTCTGTATTCAGATGACAGTTTACTCAGTAAATAAAGCATGCATTTTGTTCTGGGATGCTGCTAATCTTGTGCAATCTCTGGGGTAAATGTCTTATTGAGCCCCTTTAAAGATATTTAAAATAAAGATTATTCCCTTCAACTGAAGGATATTTTCATACCATTGTATATCTTATTTATGGAACTTGCTTTGTCAGTTTCTGATTTTTCAATATCCCCCAGTCAAAGGGAAGGTGGTGGTGGACTTAAGACTGACTTTTGTTTTGTAATACAAGAAAAAGAGAGGATGTGGAAAGATATTTAATTTTAATAAATTATATGCCAATATTAGTATTATCATTTTGATGCCTTGTAGGCATAACAATTGTATTGTCAGTTATAAAGGTTATAAAACCCAACATTTGCTGAATTTAACATGATTTCTGGTGTAAACCACGCCCGCTTCCAGACTTCTGTCTGAATACAAATACAGAGACAGATCATTTTATTGGTTGAACAGATACAGATACATATAATGACTTTTCTGCACCTCTAATTAAATGTGTTGGTGAGAAAGGCCAAGCTAAAACTGTGCTGAATTTATGAAATAATAACAACAACAACAAAAGCATTGTGACAGGCCAGTGAGGGCCAAATGAGGACCCATGGGTGACTGATGGTTTGCTGTGTCAGGACCCTAAATGTAAATTTTTGCTGCTTTAATCCAAGGACAAGTAGATGTGCTTTTAAGGGATAGCTGCATAATAAGCAGAATGCACTACTGATGTTCACTTATTAACATGGGGGGAAATGTGCAGTTCTGCTAGTAGCTGGCAGAGCAAATGTTTTTTTCACCGCTTTTTCCCATTAATTCTCATGAAGAAGCCATCACATATAATTAGCTTTACAATAATGACCTGCGCAGAGCTGCCTCTGAGGCAGAGAGCGACATGACCTACAGTATTATTGTAATTAACTTTGTAGATACCAAATTGCTCGGATCGAAAATTTCTACTTTCATTAGTAGTGTATTAAGGGTGTTTGGTGCCTGCTCTCTGAAAATACACAATAAGTAGCAGTCAGGCATTTCCTTTATTTCATGTTGGATTAATGGACCTTCTGTGCCACATGATGCTCTGTCCTAAAGGGATAGTTTGGATTTTTTTTGTTTGTTTGAAGTGGGGTTGTAAGTTTGCTTATCCACATTCAGCCGACAGTAGATGGCAGGTCCCCAGTTTAGAGGAGCAGCAGGAGAACTGATGAAGCTAAGTAATGTACTGTTGTGGACAGGGTCAGCAGCAAACATATTCCAGACACCTAAAAAAAATCAATATCAGTATGTGTATGCTATATTTAGAATATTTTCACTGCTTTACCGTGCCTTCAGACAGCCTTTTCTGAGGGAAAACAACAGTTATATAAGTTTTTGTGAGACTTTGGTGTTTTAGAGGGTGAATTGGGATTCACTGAAGTCACACAATAGCATCCTAGCGTTAATAGACAAAGGCTACATATGAGATTCTGTATGTGAAGATTGAGTAATGTTTCCCTGCATATCAGTAGTATTATCCGGTTTATTAACACGAATCCTGGTTTAACTATTTACTATTGAGGTGTTGATGTCAGTAAATTGAATGCGAGAGATTTTTATTTTCTCATTTTAATTTCATTTTGTGGATATTGTATATTGTCCCGCTGCACCGTCCCAGCTGATTTAGCTGTTTTCTCCTCTGCTTCTGTCTCGTCAATACAGTTTTAAAACACCAGTCTTTTGTTGAGATTCTGATTGGACTACATCAAGTGCGTAACTAGAGTTAGGTCAGTATTTGACGTTACTCTACAATGCTGCGGTTTACACTGCAGACTGGAGTCTCTGTAACGCGGACAAACTGCTAGTGTCAGGTTATACACACTCATCTCCTCTATGAAATGTTTCATTGTGCTGCTGTCCATACGCTGTCTCTCTTCAAGGACGCCCACAATGTCATGCAAAAAAAATTAGATCCTATAAGTCTGTGTAATAAGAAACTCTCTCAAAATAAGTCTAAGTTAGTATCTCAAAATAATGAAAACCTTTATGATTATTGTTCAATTACTATTACTTATTGAATAAGTTTCTCATTATTTTGTGATGTTAATTTATCACATATTGTCAACATTTCTGCAGATTTTCCACACAGTTTAAACAAATAGAGATGCTGCACGTAAAACAAAATAATAATGATATCAAACACATTACCAATTATTTATTAAGGTATTTCTTTATACGTGTTGAAGTGGTAATTAATGATGGAGTTGGCTGGTCAGAGAAGCGAACAGAGATGCTGAAATGACCCACATGTACTGATGAAGGAACTGCAGTTAACTCAGCGGGCACACATACTATCTATATGTTTACACATGATCCGAGGCACAGAAGGATGACTGCTGTGATGGTACAGCGCACATGAAAACATTGCTATAGTAAGTTAATTCTTGAAAGCAGCCCCTCAGATCATTAACGTAAATTGTTAAGACAATACAACACACAATAAAGAAATCACATTGACATCATTTAAGTGATGGTTTAATGATCAGAGAAGCTTCAGTTCTGTTCCATGTCCTCATAACGCCACTGCGGGAAATACTGTTAATAATTAAGCAGGAAAACTAAAATCTGTCATAGAAAATAGTCATAAACAGACAGGACAGAGGAAACGCTTAAGAGGAAATATTTTTTTAGACAGCTTTAATGGAAATCAGGATTTTTAATCAAATGCTCCAAACAATTCCACTGTATGAACTGTGACCATGTGTGTGTAGAGAGAGAGAGACCTTTAGATGTGAAGAAGAACGCAGGACATTAATTATCAGATCTTGACTTTCCTGTCGGATTTAAACAATCAATGAAGTTAAAGATCTGTGCATAAATTGGCACAGTGTCACTCTCTAATGTGCACACAGCTTCATTCTGTTTCAGCCACCTGCAACCAATCCGCTATCAATCAGAATGTTAAATTTCATGACTTGTGGATTAACTACAGTGCCTCAGAAGCAGAGTGTACGTGTGTTGTGAACCTTCCTATGTAGGCGCATCGCTGTCTGAGTAATGTGTCCTTTAAATAGGTCTTTATTGGTCAATGGTGCCATCGCTTTCTGCTGCCTCAAGATAGCAATGCACCGATAATGTGCCTGACCACACCTAATTTTAAAACCAACACACCCATGGGCGCAAGTACATATGCAATCTACCCTACCCAATGTGGGCACTGGGTGAGAAAATAAGAATTGCATCAGTCAGAAAATAACACTGACAGCTGTGCTGAGTGGAAGATAAAGACCCATGTGTCCTACATTTTATGCTGGTCGACTTTTCCAAACAATGTTCCCACTTCGGTTTGAACTGTTGGTGATGGAAAAAAAAAAATAAAATCCAAGGTTTGACTAAAATCTGCTAAATATTTTTTTCAACCCTGCTGCAGGTAATTGTAGAATGTTTTAATGTATTGTGAGCTTATTTTTGCTCAAAAACAATCCTTGCTGTCTTAAAAAATAATGTCTACCGCATTACAAGCAAAAAAACACTCCACAGAATTCTGCAGGTTTTTGTTATGGATCACTGCAGAAAACTAAAAAAAATCTACAGATTTAGGCCTGCTAATGGGGATTATAAAGAAATAAGTAAATAAAAATACAACCCTGCTTCAAAGCTGTCCCTTTAAACTTTGCTTATGTGCACATGCATGCATGCTTGTATGTTCCCCTGAGCATATTACCACATGAATAACCACGTCACACAGTCTTGAGTACTATCACTCGTACATGTACATGCACATGTGTGACTAACCGAGTGGAGGACGCCGGCTCAGTGGTTTGCCTCTGCATGCGCTGCGTGCGGCGCAGGAAGTGCTCCCTCATGGACAGCTGCACATCGGTGGGGATGTCGGGAGATGTATGGCTTATCTTCACTGCTGCCTCCAGGAAGCCCATCGAACCCACGGGGTCCTTCACCTTCTCTGTCGCCATGGTGACCGGTGGCTGCTGGGGACTGGCCAGCAGGGGAGACGGCTGGAGCGGGCGGTGCTGTGGGCCGCGGGCCGGGCTGAGGGACGGGCTGGGGAAATGGGCCTTCGTTCGCCAAGGCACACAGCACAGTTTCCAGGAGACGAATGTAAGGAGGCCCAGCAGAGCCAGGCCGCAGACCACAAACACACCGAGCAGCAGGCCAAAAGTAGCGTCTGGTGACGAGCCGCGGGGACCAGAAACAGAGGATCACACAATATGGACAAACAGATGGTGATTACGAGGGTGAGAGGGGAGAGAAGGAGAGAAGAGATACGGGCTATTAGGACATGATTTCTGAAATGGTCTGGTGCTATATCAGTGTGTTTTATATAAGACGGAGGACAGCAGCCAAGTATATGGGGAGATGTGCTTCATAAATATTAAAGTAGTCTCCATTAGTCTGCAGTTCAGCTAAGGGATAAGAAAAGCATATTAATGTAAACAAAATTCAGATGTAAATATGGTATGCACTCATGTACATATACACAGATAATCTTCTATGCAGGTAAAAGTAATTATATTTTGACAAATGATTTTAAAAAAAGCAAACAATACTGTAATCTATTTAAATTTGAAATACTCGTGGGAACAGAAATAAGGTGTCAGGAGCGTTCCTCTTGGATTTTTACCATGAAAAAGATTAAAAAAAGAGCCGCGCACAGTCAAACTCATTATTTTCCGGCGTTTTGAATATGCTTCCTGGGGAACAAGCAGCATACAAAAACCTGGAGACGCACCAAGAATGCTGACGAGCACTCTGCGAGGATTCATATAGGGACAAACACAGAAAACATACAGCACCGTATCTCTGGCTTTTGCCCGTGAGACACTTTCCAGACTCGCTGCATTCTTGATCCAAAGTAATTATATTTCTCCAGCTGATACCTGGAATGTTTTCCACCTTTCAGTTCTCTACACTTTGCTGGAATGCTCTTTTCCACACACACACACACACATACACACACACACACTGATTACTTGGATTTATCTACAGTAACTCACGCTGAGGAGCGTCTCGGTGGCCTCTCAGAGGATCCCTGAACTCTCGTCTCCGCATAACGCTCCACAGATAGCAGGAAAGCTGCTTCAAGGTACACTGAAGTAGCTCTTTTCTAATATTTACCTGACTCAACCTTTCCCCACATAAGTAAAATATGAGGATCGGCAGGCGCTGAAACCTGCAGGTGGGGTTGTGTTTATATGCGGTTAGGTTTGTACGTGTGATTTATTATTTATATGGAAAACCAGACCGCCATAGATCTTGTGGCATTTCACAGTGGTGGAAGAATTATTCAGATAAAAGTTTCCATGAAGCTAAAATCGATGTTTAATTTTCTTTTTTAATCACTTTTGTATAGTATATAGTATAGTTTTGTGCTATGCAGCAACAATGACAAAAAAAGGTTGATTTGTAGGCATTCTTGGGTATTTTTAATGGTACTTCAGAATTAGTCTTTTTCCTGGAAAGCAATTAAAAACTGTGGATGACTGATCCTGCACTCTGGGGCGTGCACTAAATTTACATCCAGTGAATGCTGTCTTGCTTATGATGCTGCTGGAGCAAGGAAGGAGCATTCATTCACAGGAGTGGATACAGGGACTGTTTCTGTTTCTGTTTTTGACTGTACAAAAGTAAAAATTTATAATCTAATTCACTGATTTGGATGAAACTGGATCATATTTGATTGGAGAAAGTATTTCATGGCTTCCCCCTCTGGTGTCCACTGGCACTTAGGGTGAGCTTTATCAGCGTACTTCCACTAAAGCAGCTAACTTTGACTGTTAGCTGCTGTTTCTGTGCAGCAGAACCGGGCTCGGCAGCCTTGCAGTGAACATGGATGGTCATGGATGGAAAGATAACTTTACTTGTTGCTAAAATAACTTGGCTAACCACCAACTGCCATTAGCTTAGTTAGCTGTGACTCAGCCTCAGGATGCTGGGACCCAAACCCAGCAATAACACCGCCTCGGTACTGTAGCCTATTCCCTGCTGTCAAACTGTCTACTGCTGGTCTCGGAGGCTGTTTTGGTCCTGCTACGCCTCTCTACATCCATCACAAGTCCCTCCTTAGCTGCCCGTTTTCACAGGACACAAATAATATGTGTAAATAATAAGTATTCTCATTTTCATGCTAGCAATGCTCCAGTACAGCTAAAAGTCCCTCATTGTAAAGCATTAGCAGTGCCAGAATGTAACCAATTATGTTTATTCAAGTACTGTGCTGTAAAATAATCCTTTACTAATCCCACAGTGGGGAAATGTGCAGTATTACAGCAGCAAGAGGAGAAGCAGGATACCAGAAGCATCAATGAAAGGCAAGATATGATACATAAGTAAAGAAGTAAGACACAAACATGAGAAAATAAAAAAATAAAAACATTGGACTCAACAGTTGAATTCACAGTGTTGCACCTGCGTGAAATATTGATATTGCACAGTTCGGTATACATAAATATCACTGTGAAATTGTCAGTTTTGGTGTGTGTGATCTCCTGGGAGCAGTGCTGATTGTTAAATCTGACAGGAAGGACCTGCGGTATCTCTCCTTCACACACACTGCGTGTGAAGCAGCCTGCCACTGAAGGAGCTGCCCAGCGCCGTAAGATGTCTGTGATGAGGCCGACGATTGCGTCAGAGACGTCAGAGAAGTTTTAAAGGTGGCAGCTGGCTGAGTTGTGTATGAAGACTGTAGTGTAGAGAGTGAAAAGGAAGAGAGCCAAGACTGTTCCCTGTGGGGTTCCTGTGCTGCAAACTACCATGTCAGACTCACAGGACTTGTGTTACTTATTTCATGTTAATTCATACTGTTGGTCTCTTTTTTTGTGGGAATTTATTGGCAGAATATAGCAGAAATGGAATATAATATTCATGTGTTTTCATGAGCATATAATCACCTGAAAACAAGAACCGTTTTTCGTTACCTTAGAATGAGCCATTTATATCTACAGAGGGCACGGTTCTTCATCTATAGAGGTCGCCATGTTGCACTGCCATGTTTCTACAGTAGCTGTGAAAGGACAAACCAAACACTGGCTCTAGGAGCAGAGTGTTTTGCTCAGCCACTGTGGGTACTGCTGCATGCTTGGAAGGGGAGGGTGAGACCATGGGACTGGAATCAACAAGCTCACCACTAGATGGCACTAAATCCTACACACTGGTTCTTTAATCTGAAGCAAGTCAAGTCAGCACATGTTTTGTGTATAAAACTGTAATGCAAAGTAACTCTAGGTATCTGCTAAATATAATTAAGTACAACCTCAACTTCAAAAGAGTTGGGACGTTTTATAAAATGTAACGAACGCCAGACTGCAATGATTTGCAAATCATTTGACTTGTATTCTATTAAATACAGTACTAACACAGGATATTAATGTTCAGACTAATAAACTAAAGCAACAAAAGACAGCTGAAGAATACTCAAAAAACACCTCTTTGGAACATTCGACAGGTAAACAGGTTCACTGGTAACAGGTGACAGTAGTCAAGTGAAGTCAAGTTTATTTATAAAGCACATTTAAAGCAACCGAGGGTAACCAAAGTGCTGTACAATAAAATAATGAATATAAGAAATACAACATGCCCATTCACAACAGAGTTTATCTGTTTGTCGGTTTTAAAGATGAATCAAATATGAAACCAAGATTCCTGGCATGAGCATGGAGGTTGGGAGCCAGGGGCCCCAAATGGTCAGCAATCTCCCTGGTTGAGTTGGGGGGACCAAATAGGACCACTTCTGTCTTACCGTCATTTAACTGATGTCCTGGAGACAATCAAGGAGGGACCTAACTGTATCATTGTTGTTACTACCAGGTTCTAATGGGAGGTATAGCTGCGTATCATCTGCGTTACAATGGTATGAGATATTGTATTTTTGAAATATGGAACCTAACGGGAGCAAGTACAGGGCGAATAATATGGGGCCTAAGATGGAGCCTTGGGGAACACCACAGGTGAAGGGAGCAGACGAAGAGAACTGGCTACCAATCATCACAGAAAAGGACCTGTCCGATAAGTAGGAGGCAAACCTCTGGAGAGCACTACCCTGGATACCGACTTGGTTCTCAAGACGGCTGAGCAGGATTGCATGGTCAACCGTGTCAAAAGCAGAGCTGAGGTCAAGTAAGATAAGTAAGGCACATTTACCAGAATCAAGGGATAGCAATATGTCATTGGAGACTTTAAGTAGAGCCATTCAGTGCTGTGACGTGCCCTGAAACCTGACTGGAATTTCCCCATGATGCTGTTGTTTTCCAGAAAGGATAAAGGCTGAGAATAGACAATTTTTTCCATAACTTTCAGTATGATGATTGGGTATTAAAGGGGCATCCATGATAGGCTCAGTCGTTCACAAGCAGCCAGCAAATAGCCCAATATATAAAGAACAATATTTATCAACACAAAACTGCAGGGATTTAGGGATTTTACCATCTACAATCCATAATATTATTAAAAGATTCACAGAATCCATTAAATCTCTGCAAGTAAGGGGCAAAGCAGAAAACCAGCTTTGAATGCCTGTGATCTTTGACCCCTCAGGCGAGACTCCATGAAAAACTGTTTGTTGCTGCATCTACAAATGCAAGTTTCAGATTCTTTTCAGAAATCATGGATATCCTGTCCTCCGGGCTAAAGAGAAAAAAAAACATCCAGATTGTTACCAGTGCTAAACTTCAAACTTCAAAAGACAGCGTTTGTGATGGTGTGGGGTGTGTTAGTGTCCATCACATGGCTGACTGTCATATCTGTGACGGCCCCATTAATGGTGAAAGGTACATACAGATTTGGAGCAAAATACGCTGCCATCCAGACAACGTCTTTTTCAGATACATTCCTGCTTATTTCAGCAAGACAATGTGTCAAGACACACTCTGCAGGTCTTACAACGGCAGGGCTTTGAAGTGAAAGAGTTCAGGTACTAGACTGACCTGCCTACAGTCCAGACCTGTGTCCCATTGAAAATGTGTGGTGCATTATGATGTGCAAAATACAACAGAGATCCTGGACAGTTGAGCACCTGAAGTCATATATCAAGCAATAATGGTAAAGAATTTCACTTTAAAAGCTTCAACAGCACTTAGTGTCCTCAGTTCCCAAACACTTACTGAGTGTTTTAATAGAAAATGTGATGTATCACAGTGGTTGCAGGCATCAAATTCAGAATGAGTGTGTATTTCCAAAAAGAACCAGTAGTTTGGACATTATATATCTCATCTTTGTACTGAATTTTGTTCTTATTTACATTTTACACCATGTCCCAACTTTTTGGGAATTGGGGCTGTAAAAAGTCTAATATTTCCCTCTGAATTGTAGTAGTGTAGAAAAACAGAATAGCATGAAATGGAAATACTCAGCTGGTCTTTGATGTCAAATGGTATTACATTTCAAAATAACTCACTTTCATGAATAGTTGTACGACAAACTACATCTTTTATGTCTACACTATCCTTAGTTGACCACAAGGCTATGGAAAGGGCACTTTTTTTGCACAAATTAAGACCTTTCACGTTCAAAATTCAAACTAAACAGACTGTCCACTAAGCCAAATTTATAGCTTAGCCAAGCGGTGGACAGGATTTCAAGTCTGGAGGATTTATGCCTGAGGAGGATTTCTCAGCTGTCCACAGCCCTGGTCTCTCCATGTCATCTGAAATTTCACACAGCTCTCCACAAAGCTTTCGCCTTGACTCGACTGTCGCTCGCAGAGTCTTCATCCCGCCGTCACGGCAAATTGAAGCAGACCCTGCGCCGCGCACCGCTATACGGACGCCCGTGGTGACAGTCTTTCGCTACAAAATGCGTTGACAGGTCAGAAATTTATATTTGAGTATGGGAACTGTGGCTTGTTTCGCTTTTTCAACTGCAGCAGCAGCATCCTTCAAAGTGAAGCATCCACTAAAGCCCGAGTCTGACACTGTGGGACCCTGCCAGACAAATTGAGACAACCAATGCCACCCACATCAGTGACACTATGAGCTTCAGTAATGCCAAAAAAATCTTGAAAGTGCAACATCAAAAAAATTTAATGGATTTTGTCACTGCTATTATTATTTTTTTTGTCTCAGTTCTATCTGGTAGACAGTGATGTTGTAACTTTAGGAACTGATTTCTGCCTATGCACTTTTCTCCCCATTATGTAAAGTCTAACCAGGGACAGGGGTTGCAAATTAGCCTGCAGCACGTCTTTATCTTGTTATTTTAACCTGTTACAATGTTTCTTGAATTGTCTCTGACAAATAAACTGTGCTGTGAGTTACAACTTGAGCCACATTTCTTGAGCCTGTATTTGCTTACACTTTGACAAAATTGCACCTTTAAAATAATTAGCAATTAGCAATTTGATAATGAAGAAAACTTAAAAACGTGATGATTGTCAGGCAAGTTCAGGAGGTATAAGGGGATTTAGATTTACGGATGTTTATTCATGATGCATATCCTTTGAAAGGGTAAGTCAACTGAATCTAAAAATATGTGCATCAGGTCTGAGATGGAGTGTGAACTTGTGACGATCGGGTGCAAAGCTTTTTCACATACCTTAAAGTGAAAATTTTGCACTCAGCTTTCTCAGTCAATATAGCACTCACTGAGAAATTTGATACTTCACTTGACTACATTTACCATCAACAGTGAGTGGACTTACATGTATAATAAGGACAGGGTCTCAAAGATCTATGCTCAGATTATGGATAAATTTAATCCGTCTGTATCCCATATTTGAGAACAATGGGAAAATGACCTGGGGGGTCCCGCTGTCAGATAAAGAATGGGAAACAGCTCTTTCCACGGTTCATGCCTCCTCTTTGTGCTCAAGGCTACATTGGCAACACTTCTCAGAAGTTAATCTTGCAAGAATATTTCCAAACCTAAGTCCTATAGTATGACAGGTGCAAACAGATCACAGCAACTATTACATGCCGTGGTATTGCCCAAAACTTGCCCTTTTCTGGTCATTCATCTCCCTACTCACCCACAGAAGACCATTGCTTTTTCTTCTCTGTTAGCCAGATGTTTAATTTTGTTTAAATGGAAGGATGTAAGCCGTCCATCACACAACCAGACTGGTTGAACCAGTGGATCAAGAATGTCATGCAAAACATCAAGCTGGAAAAAATAAGATGCACCTTCAGCAGCTCCACTAAGAGGTTTTATAAAACCTGTGAACAGTTTACTTGGTTTGGAACTATGAACTTCGAACTGTCCTGTCTATGCTTGACTTTACTATTATGCACTTCAACTCTTATGCAGTAGACAACTCTGTTTCTTTATCTCATGTGATCTGTTTGTTTTTGTTCTTGTTACCTTCTAGTATCTTTTTGCACATATTTGTAACTTTAGATGGTAATCTATGTTAATATCATTTATGATAAGTAGAAAATCTCTTCAAATAAAGTGTTTAATCTGACTCGAGTTCACACTTGATGACTCGACAAAATCAAAAGCACTTGCAACTCAATTGACTTGTGACTTTACTTGGACTTGAGACTTTTGACTTGAAAATACTTGATACCTTTTCCTAAAGCCAAAGATTAAAAAGTATATAATTTAAAAAGTGCACCAAATATCAGTTAGTTTCTCCTCATTACTGAATCATCAACTAACATGAATGCTTGTCATTTCCAGCAGTTTGACTCCCCTCATCCACTTTTAGCATCAAATCAAACAGTAGGAAAGAATCATGAAGAACTAA
Source organism: Lutjanus campechanus (assembly GCA_027495735.1). Classification (NCBI taxonomy): domain Eukaryota; kingdom Metazoa; phylum Chordata; class Actinopteri; order Lutjaniformes; family Lutjanidae; genus Lutjanus; species Lutjanus campechanus. The sequence continues at coordinate 98,458 of JAJHUR010135551.1, read as the reverse complement.
CTAACTAACATTACAATTTTATAACATTATGTTACAACTTTGGACAAAGTAAAACCAAAGATAATCTTGTAAAAAAAAAAAAACACAAACAAACTATGAGGTGGTCAAGAAACATCAACTTTTTTCAACATTTGAAGTTGGACAAGAAATGGTAAGTCAAGGCTAATATTAAGATAGTTAGTGAGCAACTGCTTAGCTAATGTTAGCTTAAAAGCTAAATAACTTTCTAAATCAATGAGGCTGGAAACTCACTCTTGTGTTATGACTTGTTTAGGACTCAAAGTTTAGGACTTGAGACTTGACTTGGGATATGAGTGCAAAGACTTGAGACGTACTTGTGACTTGTGAAACAATTACTGAGCTTAATAACGTCAATGAGCTGTGCGTCCTGCAGCTCCAAGTGTCGGTTGTGATGCTAAATCAGTGAGCCAAACTATTACAGCTTGCGGTTCTTTCAGGAACATCGGTATGTGAGTAATATCTTTGAGTCTGAAACCCTCTGCACTACAGTAGCACAACAAAATGAGCATCATGTTCGAGCAGACTGGGGGATCTGGAGTGTTTGTAAGCAGCTTTTGTTCATATCACAGCTCTAAAATTACACTACAGCACCACTGCCAATTATTTTATTAACTTTTGCACTTTGTATAGCAGATGCCAGGACTGATAATGGTGTAAAAAGAAGGGATGTAGAAACTGTGATGATTTATTACTTTTGGTGTTTTCTCACAGCAGCTGGATCTGAATCATACATCTGTCACCAGTCTAGTTCGGTGTGATAAGGTTAATGAGGGAACTCCAGCGCTACCGTTCCTACGCTATAGTAAGTAATGTTTGCCATAATGACTGCAAAAATAGAGGTGTTGAAGCTGAAACGCTGCTAAGTTCTCAGTCCTTGTCCAACCTTTGTGTTCAAAAGATGAGACACACTGTATGCAGAGAGCTAATGATGCAGCGTTCGCGAGGCAGAGACAAAGAAGTAGACATAAGAGAAACAGAGAGCGAGAGAAAAGTCATTGTTCTTCCTCTCTGGACGGACGGGTAATGGAGCAGAGCTGTGTGAGCATATTACTCCCTCTGGACTCAACCTCCCCTGACAGCGTGAGACTAGACTGACCTCAGGGTTTAGCACACTATTAATGATCACGCCCACGCCATGAAGGAGTGGACTATCACTATCCTGCAGTCAATCAAAAGGGTCTTTTCGGATCCTTTCATGCTGAAACCAATCAATTCTTCGCTGGCTGAATCAATCTCACTGTAAGGGCTCCTTCAGGTGGGTTTTAGGGAGGGTGCAAAGGGCAGGGAAGCTGTGTGAAGGATGGATATTTCATTTTTAAAGAGTGAAACGTGCAGGTATTGACCTCTGAGCCGGGTGGGTTGCGTGATTGCGGTGACAGCTCCGGTGCTCTAAAAACGTTGTGGCATGCTTACCCTTTCCCACAAGCTGAACCACGTCGAGCTCTGCGGCAAGCAACCGGTGGCTGCTGCTCTCCCCGCTGCCACTTTGCATGTTTCACTACAATCTTTGTTTGATTTCAGCCAAGAAGTTTAAGTTTTCTTATTCATGCAACCAAAATAGGGGCCTGGCTGGACATTACCGGGTGTTTCTGTGGGTGCACAAATTTAATCAAGGTTTGTTTTGAAGTGGAGTCAGAGAGCAAAGTGAAGCCCGAGGGCTTTTCTCTCTCTCTTTTTTTTCATCAAGTGCTTTCAAATCTAACCTGGTTTCCATAGTAACCTGGTCATTAGAGAGAATATGCACTCTCTGTGTTTGCTGTTATGAATTGACTCATCTTCGGCAGGAAAAGACCACTCCGCTGGAGATGATACGCGCAGGTGATAGAGGCATCAAAATGCTGTTTGTGGTGAGTGAGTTACTTTTACACAGGCTGCAGTCTGCAGTGTGATGGGGGCAGAATATAGACTCTGGTACACCGAGATGAAGGCAGTGACTTTATTGTCACATAAGAGCTTCGAGAGAAAAAAAAATTAGGGGGGAGGGGGGTAATGTGATTTTTCTTATTGCTGAAGGAGTAGAGGTCTGAATTTTTGGGGGGGCTTTTGTTTTCTCACCCCAGATTTATATTTTATTTCTGCCTCCCTTTTCAAGATTGTGAAAAGAGGGATACAGAGAATAAAGCAGACTGTTTAAAAATACAAACAATAAAGCATAAAACTAATCATTGTATTCTTTGTACAAGTATGTTTTACCATAGTATGCATTCAAACCATTAACGGGTTATTTTAGAACAAGAATATAAGAATAGAATAGAATAGAATAGAATAGAAGAATATGTCATAGCATTTTAATTACATGTTTTACTTAAAATGTAAACAGAGAGTGGTTCAACTCATCTCTGCTAGCTTTTCTAAGTGATATTAGAAATAATAATAATAATTATTATTATTATTGCTGCTGTTGTTGGGGGTGGTGGTGCCACTGTCACAGAGACAGCTGGATAACTTTTCATTTTCCTCAGATCAACACCACTTTGGAAAAAAGAAACATGTTCACGATGAGGTTTTTGAGATTATTGAAATTGGAAGCTCATTTTGACTATTTATTATTGAAATTGACATCCCTGACTCACTGGATGCACAGTGCTGCCATGTCTGTCATTGGTCGCTTGTTTCAAGCGTCATCGCGGCGTCCGCTAGCTACGTTTTCAAAGTCCCCTGGAAATAAGAACCACCTCTGAGCTGCAACCTACACGCATAAAATGGCAAATTAGTGCCTGGAACCCTAATGATACGAATGTACACAAGCTAACAGCTGTTACCTTTTCCTTTGCAGTGATTTAGTCATTTTAATTCTTGGGCTCACCTCCCAACATGTAAATGTTCCACCAAAACAAATTTCCCCTTGGCATTATTTTGCAGCAGCAATGTCGCTGCATCCTGGGCTTAGCGCCGCCCAAGACAATTGTGATTGGTTTAAGGAAATGCAAACAAGGCAGGCGTTTCTTCCCCTATACCAGAATGTGTATGCGTGGAGCCAGACCTTCCCTCCAGCGCTGAGCGCTGTGGAGAGAGGTCTGGCTATGCGAGACTTTGACATCCCTAGAATTAACATTATAAAGTATGCAATAAAGTAACTACAACAGAGGTTGGCATCAGGCTGGAGGGGAAGCTGAAGAAAACAGTGGGTGAAAAAGCACAAGTTTATTTATTCATTTAGTCTATAAAGCAGACGTGAATATAAAACCTTCATTTTCCGGGAGGTCGTACCCAGTGGCAGACAGAATTGCATACTGAAAGCAAGGCTTGTAGCGAACAAATCTAAACACAGATTATGTCATTATTCTATAGCCAGTTAAAGCCAAAAAACTCAACAAGCTCCACCCATGCTACTCCTTCAATCTCCATGTATTCTACATGGTAAACGTAAACTGGTGAAGATACTGACTTTTGGCTTTATCCTCAGTCTTTAAGCACAATGTCATGTATGAGACTGTTACCTGGGGACAAGTAATTTGTAATAATTGAGGAGGTCGCCTGTGATCTTAATCCTGTGAAAGTCTGCCATGTCTTACCAACCATATACTGCAACAAACACAGAGCTCTTGTGATAATATCAGTCCAGAGTGATTCGGCATCTCACTGATTTGAGGTTGTATTTTTTTTAAACGTCTGTTTTCTAGTGTCACACCACTGAAATTTGATTGGCTTATAATATACTGAACAGCACAGAACATCTGTGCTGTGAAACCAGCTCATAATGATGTCTGAGATGATGAATGACAGAGAGAGTTAGCTAATGTGTGTGCTCGCAACACATGCAGAAAGTGAACAAAACGACTAAACTGTTAATGTTAATGTGGCTGCTGAAGAACAGACGCTCCGCTTCTGAAACGGTGATGTTATGCAGAACCTTGACAACATATTTGGGGGATAATGTCAGTAAAAAAAATACAGAATTCACTTCTCCAATGCAAATGTGCCACACGAAAAAACAGACGTGGGCGGGGGTTGACAGTCATCTTTTCAGCTGGCAAAATCCATGGTTGTCAGCTGGTATTGCTTTTATCCATTTCTGTGTGAATGACAGGATCCATTGTTTCATAAATTACAATATTTTAATAGTAAATATGCAGCTGTTGGCATTGTAAAATGCATAGTGTCGTGTGAGAATGGACTTCTTGACAGGCGCAGCAACACCAACTAAGAGGGGCGGGGCTTAGCTAATGGTGGGTTGGTGGCTACTGTATGTGAAAAATGTTCCATTAAGCTACTGAGGTCTTAAATTCTTTGTGTTTCCCCCCTTTTTACACGTAATGATTAAGACAACATTAACTCATGAGAGGGAAATGTAAGATTTAGCACTCCATTAATTTCCACACTGTGCCTAACAACCCTCGGTGATCAATAGCAATAAAACGACTGCTGTGTCGTGCACGGTTGGCCTCATTTACCTACAGGCCAGTGGGTATAGGGATGGTGGTGAGTGGTGGTGCAGTCTGTGCCCTTTAGCCCACTATTACTCATGCTCGCTGCCTGTCACACATGACATCTAATATTTCCACAGGGGAAAAGAGAAGAGCTGCAAAGAACATGTGAATGTGGGCGAGCAAAAATGTATGACAAGAAAGAAAGTCAACTTTTAACTTTGTGACTTGTCTCTTGAGATTTGATTTTCATTCCTTAGGACAGTTTTTTTTTTGGACAAAATTAATATCTTCCATCCGGCAAATGGTTGTTTTTTCAGCCTCCAGCTCCCACAGATACTATCTATATCTACTTGCATTGGTGGAATTGGATAAATTGCAGCAAGTTTAAAAGTAATTTCAGCCCAGATATTAAGTGTAAGAGGATCATGTGCAGTTGACTTCTTACTAATGGTTACAATTTCCAGAGAAAATTAAACCGGTTCACGAAAAGTGCACTTTAGACAACAAGCAATGACATTTCATGAAATTGGAAAAGTGCACTGACTGATTTCCGCACAAACCAGGCTCTGTAGTTTACTACAATCTCCTTAAATTGTAAATGTTAGACCGAACACACTTGTATCAAAGCCGTCAGTAGTGGCTTTTCCTGCCTTCTTTCCCTAAGGGGGGAAATAATACCCTCTAATCTTGATGTGGGTACCTCAGCCATTTTTGGATTTCTGTATCCCATGGTGTCTTTTTCAGAGCAATCAGAAAATCCCTTAATCCCTCAGATCCTCAAATCCTAAAGCCCCACCACATTCGAAGAGGAGTTTAGGCCCCAGCAGATGATCCGGAGGTGTGAAGATGAATTTGAGGCGGTGGAGAGAAACACTTTCAAACTTCACCAGTGTGGGAAAAAAGATGTTGTGTTTATGGGTAGATTCTCTAAATCAGGCATTACTTTGTAATTATCCTTACTTAAAATATTCATAAACATATTACTCATTATTGATTGCTTTAATTTTGGGCTCATCTGCGTGTACTAATAGGAGATGTAAACAAGTTTTAATGATTGCAATCATGAGTAAACACTCAAAGTAGCAGGGATGGATGAGGATGTTTACTAAAAGTTGTATTTTATTACAGAGAACTTCCACTAACTTGTGATGGCAATAACGATAAAAAGACAGAACATTTAAGGACACAATAAATTACTTTCTTCCATTATGTGAACTCAGCAGCCTTAAGCGAAAAAGCTGAATATTGGGTACTACGTCAAATGCAACAGCACAGGCATTTGGGGGATGCACCTTCTCGGCAAAATACCCTTAAAACCACTGTGTTCCTGTTTGTCAGCTCAATCACTCAGTCTGGGTGACAGGTCCAACCTGCGAGGCCAAGATATACTGTCAAGTGGAAATATGTTCAGATATTCTGGAGCTGTCTGTTACAGCAGTCTGTCTCAGTTTTGCCAGAATACGCGACACAGATGCCTTGTCCCGGAAATCGTCATTGTGAAAATGTTCAAACTCAGTGACAGCTGAAGGACGCAGGCATTCTAGGTGCAGATGAAATGCAAAATAATAACAGTATTCAACTTTACTCATCCCCATAATTTAAAATAAAGATGAAATAGACCTCGGGTAATGCATCTATGATTTCTGTAACAGGTGTTGGTGTTCGAACCTTCATTAATTCCAATTCCACCAGGAGAGGCATCATCTATTGTAGATGAGGAATATGTCAAGTTTTGTCCTTTTAAAAGAGCAGTTTGACATTTTGCGAAATATGCTTTTTCACTTTCAGGTGGAGAGAGATGAGGAGATCGATACTGGTCTCATGTATGCTAATATAAGTGTACAGCCAGCAGCCTTTTAGCTTAGCTTAGCATAAAGACTGAAAACTGGGGAAAACAGCGAGCCTAGCTGTGTCTAACAGTATAAAAATCTGCCCATCAGCACCTCTAGAGCGCTCTAATTAACATATTACGGGCCCTATCTCAAGGCAATCTAAAATGCATGGTTTAAAGCCCAAGGTACAAAGATTTTAATAAATTCAAGGTGTGTCCAAATTCACCTTAAATGGAAATATGACACTTTACTAATCCACACTCCTGTGTGGGAAAAACCTTAACATAAATGAAAGGTGTTCTGTGATTGTGGAGACACGTGTGTGTGTGTGTGTGTGGAACCTCTGTCAAACATGCCATTTGCTAACTTGTGCCGACAGACCTGCCGGGCTACAGACTTTATCCTTCGGCCAGGTTTTAATGGGTCTGTGGCACATGTGGTTTGAATTACAATGAGCCATGCATAAGAAACCGAACGCGCCTGGCCACGCCTTGATTTTCAGACCTCCTGCCCATGAGCGCACATAGAGGTGCAAGCTCATTTGCTATCTTGCAAACATTCTGAAAATGACAACTGCACCAGTGTCAAAGTCACTTGTGTCATTGACACAGCGAGGCGGCTTTCCGTTTTTATGCTAAGCTAAGCTAACCAGCTGCTGGCTGTAGCAAACATGAGAAGGCATCAATCTTCTGCCCTAACTGTACGCAAGGTGCAAATACGCATATTTCCCAAAATATATTCAACGAAAATATAAATGCAACACTACAAAATCTTAGTGCTGTTTTTGTGCACGCAAAAGTTAATTTTTCACAAATTTTGTTCACAAATTTGTTAAATCTAGTGAGCATTTCTCCTCTGGCAGTTTTAGAGTGGCCTTTTATTGTGACCAGTCCACGGCACACTTATAATCATGCTGTTTAATCAGCACCTTGATAAACCACACCTGTCAGGTGGATGGATTATCTCGGCAGAGGAGAGGTGCTCGATCGGGTTTGGGAAAATGTCACAGTCCAAAAAAATGTCCCACAGGACCGAAAGATCATTTGTCTGACAGCCCACTACACCCCCCGAAAATAAATTGCTCCGATTGCAAACAATCAACAGGTAACACAGATTACGAGCATTAAAGCCCCCCCCCCCTTCACCACACACTTTTCTGGACACCATCTTATTAACATCCTGCTCTGACCAGGTCGATGCGGTGTAAGACACGAAGAGCTAATTCTGCAAAGGTTTTCTTTTGAGGGTATCAAACATTTTCCACCCATTACTTTTGCAATTGCTGCAGTTAATGGCACGAAAACAACTTCTAATGTTGATCTCCCCTAAACCACTGCAATTTTGTTTCATTTTCTACCACCCACATCAGAAAAGTATTGCCGTCTAATGTCTGGCTGTTTACAAAGTGATTTACAGCGCTGGAATATTCAGACTGGAGTCTTTATTGTGTGTTTCTTTACTTTTTTGGTGCTAAAAGTTCATGATTCCTATTAAAGGACATCCTTAACTTCATCAGTCATATTACAGTTTCAACTAACAGCAACAGAACGTGATTATCTTCATCCTGACCGATTTATATTGACATTTTCAGAAATCAACTTGTTTTAAAACAGTTTTTCCTCACCAGAAAAGCTCACTGTTCTCACTGTCTCACTACGTAATGAGTCGAGTTGCTAATGGACTTCAGAGGGTTCATACAATGTGCCAGCGCTCACACTCAATAATCCACCCAGGAGAGACTCTCAGAAAGCTGTTATCTCCTCCACAAGTGCGAAGTTAATCAAAGTGCAGCCTCTCCTCTCCTGCGCGTATTTTAATCCTCCAAACGGTTCAAAACTGTTGTCATCAATCCAGGAAAGTTAAAATATTAAACTCATTACAAAATTCAATATATTTTGGCAGGAGCGATGTCAAATGTCATTCGTCGGCTGTGTTCTGCGGCCAATCGGGAGCCACCGGGGAGCTTCCACCGGGCGCTGCGATTGTGGAGTTCAGTCCAGTATTAGCATCTGGTCCTATCACACAATTAACCTGCTTGTTGACCAGGAGCCCCTATCTCTGTCGCACAGCCTGCAGTGTGCCAGGTTGCCTTTACTCATGAGGGCTGTTTGCAAAGAGCAAATGTTGGAATAGATTGCAGCAGAGCTCCACAGGCTGGTCCAAGAAAAAAAACAAAAAAACACCCAAAAACAGAATCAGGGTTTTTAGTAGGAGATATTCACACTGTTGCGTTTCTGTAGCACTTTACATTTCTAATGAGAGATACGCTCCGAAATCAATTCATTACTCATTAGCACTTAAAAATACGCCGTGACTTTCCTGAGGCAAACTTCTAATTAACATTGATTTACTACAATATGGTGCTAAATTAAATGATCTATCTCAAAGATTTGTCTTGTTTTTAAACATACTAACTGATGGCATTTTAAGGGATGCTCACGCTTAAAAATCAATCATTTGCTGCACCTTCTGATGTAAGAAAAATGTGATTTGTTACAGAAAAACAAATCTCTACATGTGCAAAGAGATACAGAAGTGAAAACATTTTAATGGTAAGTGTTAAGTGAGTATATTTACATGCAACTACATTTAGAATTATGATTAATTCAGAGAGACGAAATGTATACTGTCTAAATGTATTTCAAGCTGTTCCGAGAAAGATTTCTATATAAAAACATCCTGTCATGTCTCCATTCTGTTGCCCATGAGACGCTGCAGATTCATCTTGTTTACCCAAATAAAAAAAAGCATCAGCTATGTGACTGGTGGGAAATCTTCTTCTTTTCCATCCTCAGAAAAATGAAACTTGCATATTTATGAACTGCCTCCTCAACAGCTGTAAAAGAACTTCTGTCCAGAGATGTTTTGCCTCAGTCATCTTCGGTAAACGATGACATAAAGCGTCACAGATCAGAAAGGAATAAGTCTGGAGATATTCTATGTTTTTTCTTACAGAAAACATCACGAATAGACCAAAACCAACAATGAATTGGTGTGAAGTATTGTCTGTGCAGTGGAAAGACTGATGTATCTTATTCCTCTGAGCCACAGAGCCCCATTGTTTCACTCTGTTGCACTGGATGACATGTTTCCTCTTTACAGTCAGCATGAGCACTGTAGTTTATTGTGAGTCACACCCACATTCACCATCCTGCTGCTGGACATATTCACTAGAGCATGAAATGTGTATTAATCCACTGCTAAAATAGGGCCCAGTAAATGCGATTTTTTACTCCTGCTTTAATGGCATTTGCTGAAAACTACAGAGCCCAGCTGTTTTAGGACACTGAGCATCTTTTAAAGCTTTAAACTATACATCATAAATGAAACTATTATCTTTAAAGAATGACTTTACATTTTCAGCTAAAACAAGAGGCCAGGAATCATTGAGACTAGAAACTAGAATCTGTATGTGTATAAGAAGAGGTATACTGAAAAAGTTCAGGCTGAAAAAATACTTTTCCTGTCTTTAATATTTATGAGCACAAAGTCAGGTAATATTGGGATCAAATATGACATAATCAGTACTGTGTTTTACTCTCAGCCCTTTTCAGACATAGAATACCGAACAGCACAGCCTTCATTCTGTTAAAGTAATGGCTTTCTGACGTCTGGACATACTGCAGGTGTAATGTTCTTTAAAGCTTTATGCAGACATAGAAGGAGAAGAGGCCATGTGCTCAGCCTCACGCTAGGTTGGCACCTAGTGCGTCAAAGGGAGCAGTGTTGTGTCTAGAATCGGGAAATACAATACATATCTAGCAGTACATCCTCATATCTACACAACAGAACAGATCGATTGTCAGACACTCCTAACACAAGATATATTACCGGTGGAGAGTACTGGCAGCAGTAAGGCTTACTGGACCTTAACTGTGTCACATAAGTCACTTGACATAACTCACATGTGGTTTACATCGCAAAGTTTGTTTAGATTAGGCACAAAAACCTATTTCTTGGACAGGTTTAGGAAAAAATCATCTTTTGAGTAAAAATAACTCACACAAGGTGGATAAGTCCATAACGAAATTTAAGTTACTCAAAAGTTTAAATAATTATTTGTCTTTCGTTTCACACAGGCGACTCTACGATATGGT
>JAJHUR010135551.1:63579-82370 GCA_027495735.1 Lutjanus campechanus | reverse complement strand
CACTTCTATGCCCATAAAGAATAGAGAAGAAATGTGATGTTGCTTCTCATTAAAATGTCTGGCAACAGGACTAGTTGCATCATTTCTTTTAATGGCACTCCTATGTTCAGTGATACGCTCTTTAAGGCAACGGGATGTTTCACCTATATATATTTTGCCACATGGACACTGTATCATGTAAATAACATTTTTTGTTTTGCAGGTAATAAAATCCTTAATATTAATAGTCCTCCCATTGAGAGGGTGATTAAAAGACCTAAGGTTTTTGGTATACTGGCAATTTATACAGGCTCCACATTTAAAGTTGCCTTGAAGAGGTTTAGAAGTAAATTTATTAGTTGGAACTTCGTAATGCTGACATGCTTTAACAACCCTATCTCTTATGTTTCTTCCTCTTTTAAAGGTGACCATAGGGAGATCTTTAAACGTTTCTTGTAAGGATGGATCATTTTCAAGAATATGCCAATGTTTTAAAATGATATCTTTGATGTTCCTTGTTTTGGGAGTAAAAGTGGTGCAGTAAACAAGATTTGGCTTAGATCTGGGAGATTTTTTAACTTGCAGATAGGTATCTCTGCTTTTTGAATCCACTTTGTTTTCTGCACATACAAGCCAATCTTCTTGGTAATTTCTCTCTCTAAATTTAGATAGCATCTCTTCTTTGCTTTTCTCATATTGTTCTGGAACATCGCAGATTCTTTTCAGTCTAGTAAGTTGACTCACAGGTAAACTTTTCTTAAGAGGGATGGGATGAAAGCTTTCAGCATGAAGAAACGTATTCCGATCTGTAGGTTTTGTATAGAGGGAGGAAGAAAGAACATGATCATTTTTTGTTACCTTTATATCGAGAAAATTAATTGCTTCAAGACTGTAATTGAGTGTGAACTTCAAGCCTGCAAAATTATCATTTAAAAATTGTAAAAACTCAAGTAAAGTGGGGATTGGTCCTTCCAAAGTAAAAACACATCATCAATATAACGCTTCCAAGCAATAATAAAATGGAAAAAGGGATTTTTTTGTGGTTCATACAGCATTTGATCCTCCAGGTGACCAACAAAAAGGCAGGCAAAGCTGGGTGCCATTTTGGTGCCCATTGCAGTACCAGAGATCTGTAGATATGGTGTGTCATTAAAAAAGAAATAATTTCTCTTAAGGACAAAGGAGGCCAGATTAACTAGAAAGGTAGTAGAGGGTGTTCTCATTGGTCTGGTGTTAAGAAAATGTTCCAGCGTGTCTAAACCTTGCTGGTGGTCAATATTTGTATATAAAGACTCAATGTCTAAAGTACACATGACTACATCTGGATCCATTGGTGGGAGTTCTTTAAGGAAAATTAAAAACTGAGAGCTGTCTTTAATGAAGGACTTCAAAGTTGGTACAAAATCTTTAATGTGATAATCTACAAAACTTGATATTCTCTCTGTTAGATTTCTTTCTGACACTTGTGAATTTTTTTTATTTATTTAACTTATTTCATTGCAAGTTTAGGTAGAAAGTGTAATCGTGGAGCATTTTCATCAATAACTACTCGAGAAACTGTATGAAAATGTTACTTGCTGAGCTGGAAAGCTTTGATAGCGTTTTATCGAATTTAAATGCAGTTCAAAATCCTTAAAGTCTTTTTAAGTAGTAGCTGATCAGTCAATTAACAAAAGCAACTCTTTTGATAATCAACTATTTTGATTTTAATTTTAATTTTCAACACATCCTCAATCCTCATACCTAAACAACAGAATAGTTTAATTGCTAACAAATCCCAAAACGTCATATAAGACCTGTTGAGTGCCGACAGCGTCAGGCTTACCGGATCTTAATTTTGTTATATAATATTGAAAAATTGTGAAACTACGCACTGCACATGTGGTTAACGTAAAATGGTTGCAGTTTGGTTAGGTTTGGGTGCAAAAATTACTTGGTTAAGTTGTGGTTTGGGTTGAAATGAGTAAGTTACTTAAGTGTATATAACGAAGCTTAAGTAACTTCAAATAGTTCAGCATTGAAACACTGATTTTTTGTTTCACACAGGACTTGAACCCTCGTTTGTATTTCTCCTGTCATAATTACTATGTCCACTAGAGGTCGCAGCCTGACAATAAATAAGTGTACGAGCCATGAATAAATTCACAGAGGAATTTTTTGTAGTAAAATTAAGGTGTGTGGGTGTGATGGTTAGTGTATTGCTGTTATTGTTAATGATACCATTTATTGTATCATTATGTTGATGAGGGAGCCAGCGTATCACATGGACATGAGCGGGGGTGTTAAATTAATATAGGCGCCTATTCATCTTTTGTGGTCAGTGGGGGAGACAAGGTGAGTTTGGTTGCCATATATTTTGTTGACCGCTATCTTCTCTGATCACTGTGATCACTTTGATTATGAGTTTGTGCACGTTCTCATAAGATGACCATCTTTTTTGTTAATAAAAAGTCACATGTCGTTTTTGGATCTCAGTGAACTCTTTTGTTAAGTTAGGCACTTTTATCACGAGGACGTGCTGGTAATTATAAATATGAAGTAACGATGACATGTTTTCTAATTCCAGCTTTTCAGTTTTTGTCGATTTGCTGCTTGTCTTGCTGCTTGTCTCGGTTTAGGTCAACGATTTCCAGCCTGGGGGAGAGGGACCCTTGCTATGGGTCACAGGATAATTCTGAGGAGTTCAGGCACGATGGAAAAGGTTAAGAAGAAGGAAAAAAAAAATTCTGTCACGCCAATTTGAATTCTTATGTCCAATCTGTCCAATCTTGTGTTTGAGCCACAAAATGTTCTCAAATGAAACAAAATGACAAATTTCAAATTAGTAGGCAACTAACTGACTTCTGACACCTGTGATGCGGTGTCACAAAAAGACACTGCTTTATTTCAAGAGGTAACAAGCCTTAAAGATTGGGAAACAGTGTTATATGATAGTAAACTGAAAATCTAAAGGTTCTTGAGTATTGGTTGAACAAAACAAGCAGTTGGATGGCATACAGCTCTTTTTTTCCCAACATTTTATAGAGCAAACAATTAATCCAGTTGGAAAATAATCATTAATTGCAGCCCAAGACATTAATTTTAAAAGTCTCAACTGTTTTTGTTTCACTCCTAAAAGAGGGTAGGGTTTTCACCATGTTTTGTCATTGCTCTGTGACACAGATTAACCCTGCCCTGACTCATTTTCTTCTTGCTGAGAGGGAAAACGTGTTTGGCTTCTCACTAAGGGCCTGTGGTGCAGCTGCCATACAAGCTACAGTAAAAACAGCACGGTGGAAGTAATATAAATTCTACTTCATCATTCAGCAAATATCAGCTAAATAAATGACAGATTTTTCTGCACGCATGATGCACTTTACATCACCTGAAAGCAAAACTGCTCTTGCATTGCTGCAGGTCACAGAATCAGATCAGTAACAGAATACAGTGTAACACCAGAGGAAACGCAGGCGGAGCACTCGTCCTTCTCAAGTTATCAAAACTGCTTCAAGTTCTGACTTTGACATGATGGACAGCAGATAAATATTGAAGCAAGGACTTGCTGTTCCCTGACTGGTTGGGAGTATCCTTTGGTGGAGTGTATCCACACTGTGGAATTGGTCCAACTTGGTCTGAGGCTAAAGTTCAGGCAGTCAGCCGTGTCATGCAGTCAGTTTTAATAAAACTGAGTAGTTACAAATATTTTTCTTTTCTTTGCAGATGCCTGTTGTGTCTGACAGAGAGAGACACTATCTAATTGAGATGGTGAATTATAAATTCAATAAAATATTTGTTGGCATTGGAGCTGAACAAATGTGGCTATTTCACCAATTTGTAACCCCGTACTTGCCAAACAGCCACTTGAATTTCAGTAACATTCAATCATTTAGGACAGTAATCATCATCTGGCAGCCTGCAGACCAAGTCCGGGCTGCCAAAGTCTCCCATCCAGCCTGCAGAATGGCCACTGATGAAAGTGTTGCAATATTTATAAATGTGCAGTATTACGAACTGGCCGTATTGAGTTACTGCGCATGCAAACTGAACATTTCCCACTTCTGCAGCTTCACATTAAAAGCATTTAACTGCTGAAACATGAGCTGACTTTTCTTTTGAAGTTGTCGCAGGAAATGCAATGTGTTTGTTAGTCAGCTTAGCTTTACTGCCATTGTACAGCAAAAGTGCATTTACAAAAGAAGACAGTGTTCATCTTCAGCGTTTTTTGAAAGCAGATCAGTTTGAAATATTAGCTAAGAGTGATGCAACAAGAATGAGCAGGCAACAGGCTGCACAACTCCAATTTCTCAACTCCTTTCACTATGTTAAAAGATTTGCTGCCCCCAGAATAGGGCTGTGACGATAACCACATGACCAAGATATCGCAGTCATGTGATGCCAACTGCGTGGCTAAGCTCATTACCATCATCATTTTATTTTGAAGGGTCAATCTCACGTTGAGATCAGTGCATCAGTCTATTAATGCAGGTCAACGCTGGATTACAAAGCCTCTAAAAAGGGATACGATCGCACCATCTTTGTAAATGTACAATGTTAGCATTAGCTTAACGTTAGCCCGTTAGTCTTGAGAAGCTGCAGCATTTATTAGCTGACACACTGTAACCTGTACGTTTTACTGACAGCTTCCTGTTAAATTTAAGTTTGTGCTCCGCTATGACTGCCTCACCCACCACCCTGTTTCTTAAATACACTACACTTATGACAGATTGCTTCAATAAAGTCCAATTAAGCATAATCATTAAGGCAGTTGTGGTAAACTGCCATCCTGCAGGGAATATGTTGCTTTGTCACCGCAGAAAGAAAAATCCTTGCGGTCGCAGCCCGAGCCCAGGATTCTGTGACCTGTGGTATTAACTGCTAACTACAGGTGTCACAGACACAATAACTGTAAAATAGCGTCAAAACAGGTTTAAGCTGATTAATAATTGCTGCCAATCAGGGCTGCATTCTGCAATTACAGATGTGAAGCATGACTCCTCAGTGAACTGCCTCTTTGATGGAGGTCTGAGAGTATTTTTTCTGTTTAATATCTAGTTATCATTATGGATTTACCATGTTTTTTAGTAGTCTGTTCACACTATAATATGCTGATGAAAATGACTTTAATTTGGCAAGAAAGCAAAAATATTAATAACAATAATAATCATACATTTTTATTTGAAAGTCCCACCCCACAGTGTCTGCTGCAAGTTACCCTGGAGTTAGGAGCTTTTTCTTTCTCTAAAAATTCAGAGCTGAAATATTTGGCCGCCTCATAAACTCACGATTCTCCGCTCCTCTCAGGTGATTTATTTAACATTAGCTTCTTGTGCTTGCACTTAACAAGTGCAATCATCTTCAGTAAAGCACATCCTCTTGTTTACAAGAGCAATATTGTTTCCTCTAAAGGATCACCGGGGCCGGGGTATTGATCCAGGCCACAGAGCTGTCAAAATTTAGTCCAATTTTATTTTGTATTGAAACAAATTGTGCCTGGAAGGGGACGTCAGAGAGCTCGGCATTATCTCACCAATCCTGCAGCTGTGCGTTCCCAGCTGTGTGCTTTACCAGAATTATCACACCGCTGTGCAGTATTGTTCACACACTAAGCTCCCGCGCAGGGACATTTTACAGTCCGGCCCCGGTGAGTGACATTTTAACAAGAAGTCATAAAACATGTCACGGGAGGGAGGAAAGAAGACAAATGCCAGAATCCCTGAATCTGCTCACAAAGGAAAGCAAACGACCCCCGAGGCTATCCTGATCGCACACAATCATGTCAATGCTGCTCACACACACATGCGTACACTCACATGCGTGCATGCACTCAGTCACATGCTCTTTGTGACCACGTATAAATCTGCACACAACCAGAGCAGAGCTACACACACACACACACACACACACACAGCCTGCCAGGAAGGGCCACCAGGGTCCAGTCATGGCAGGAGCCAGCAGAAAACTGATAAGCCTGGCTGGATTTGTTTAATACAACCTTCTCCCAGTGCTGCTGCTGCTGCTGCTGGAGGGGGGAGGAAAAAATATATAACTGCACTGTAGGAACAGGTGGGGAGGCAGGGGATTCAAGTGAACCGCAGAGATAAACATAAATACTGACAGCACTAACAATCAGCTCAACATAACAGGTTGTAGCATAAATTTCCAACTATACTTTCTCAAAAGAATTCAAGGCAGGGACCTTTACTCACACCTGAAGTGCTTTAAATCCTAAGTGACAACGTGGCAGACGATGATCAGAATAACAGTTTCCTCACACCCAGGCTGACATGAGGTATCCTGCTGTATCCCCCCCCACACCCCCCACCCCCCATTAGCCCCACAGCTCTGGCGCTTCATCAAAGTGTCATGATGCACGTTGATCAAACCGAGCAAGAGCGAGGAGAGGGGAGGAAAAAAAAAAAAGTGACATAAGCATGTGCAAACAGAAGCAGACAGAGACACAAATAGAAAACACGCACATACAACACAGAGCAGTGACCTGACTTCACATTTGACGCTATGCAGAGCTCAGAGTGCGTCTCCTCACCTCCGCCGTACAGGTGGAGCACAAAGCATTAGTTCAGTTGTTCAATAATTGATAAAAGCCGTAGAGAGGACAAGTCAATATCTCAATTTCAGCAGCAGTGTAATGGGCAGAGGTGTGTAAGATAGAGCCGGAAAGTGCAGCTGCAGACATCCACTCTAATCAAATATTAACACGCTGCTTCATAAATGATAGAGAAGAGTATGATATAGTCAGGACTGCTGCCAAAAAAAGGAGAAGTAGTTACATGTCAGCATGTATTATTCAAAAGTAAACACACACTGTTAGTCAAAGAGAGGTTACAACAGTATTAATGACTGATTAACAATTTCTTTTTAAAAAAAAGCCCACAGTACTGCTGCTCTGCATCTGTCTCAGAGAGGAGCGCCCTCCTCCTCTCACATCCCACAACAAACTGACAACCTGCAACCTGCTTCACAGCATCTCAGCAGCAGTGAGACCAAGCCGGAGAAATCAATCGTCAAAAAGCGAACAAAGAAGAAGAAAAAAGAAAGACGCTCAAAGCATCCGATTTGAACCACTGATTCAATCTGCTGTGACAGCTATGTACTCACCAGTGACAGTGTCTCTCACTTTTCCTCTCTTGATCCCTCACTCTTTCTCACTTCTCCCTCCCTCTGTGTCTCTTTTTCTCCCCGTGTCTCTCTCTCTCTTTTTTTTTTTTCCTCTTCCCCCCCCTCTTCCACTCTCTCCTCCTCGATCCTCTCCCTGGCTTGCTCCTGAGCAGAATGAGCCTCCACTGCACTCAGGATCCCTGTTTCTATGGCAGTGTGAGCAAGCAAAGCAAGTCAGCAGGATACTGTAGTGCAAATGTCTAGGGGCAGATCCCTCACTCAAGCCCGGCTGAACAGTCAAACAAGCTCAATAGCCTCTCACTTCAATCTTGTTGTGCTAAACGCCCGCAAGCCACTTCAACTTCTGTTGCATGGAGCATTGTTGAGACTAAAACCTGCAGTGAAAGGGCAAAAATTAAGAGGAAAAAACTGGAAGGAAATACTTATTTGCTCCCTAAAAACACAGGCAATGCAGCAAAAGAAACATGCATAAGTTTAGGAGCATGAATATCCATGAGGGCATCCTCATAAATATCAAAGCTTTTCTTTGAATAGATGTCCAGATAACACATTCAAAGAGTTGTTTTATTTATTTATTTATTTATTTTAACATAAAATCAGATTAGGCAAATGCGTCATGAGGGATCAAAAGGGAGTCTTTTTTTTTTTTTGAGTAACACATGCGAGTCTGCGCTTTGTTCTGTGTCAAGAGAGCTCGCGGTAAGCTGCTGTGATGAACACATGTACATCCACGCACTGCTTGAAGAGGCACACGCCATTGATTTAATAAACATGGGAGAGAAAATGCACCTCAGCCTGCAGTTCTGGCCATGGTCATGCGACATATTGCAGCACAATCAGTACAATCTTCAACAGAGAGGGAGAGAGAGAGAGAGAGGGAGAGGAGCAGAGAGGGAGGGAGAGGAGGAGGATGAGGAGGAGGAGGGGTGGGGGGGAAGAAGAAAGTGCAAACCCCCCAGTCTTCCCTCTATCTAGATTAGCATCAGTTCCTCAACAGGCTGTGGTCCGCAGAGGATGCTTCTATGACCGGAGGCTCTGACTGCAGGAGCACCTTGAAATCAATTGGACGTACAACACTGACACAATAAATAGAAATTAATTGCATTTGAAGCACTGCAACATGTATGAAATGGTGCCGTTGGCGAGCGTTTAAAATTGCGATCCTAGAAAGTGTGTTCTGGGGTAAGATGAACAGCGCGGACCTATCAGGGGAAAGGGTTTCTCTACTAACTGTTACACTGTAGCTAATGCATTATGTATTGCTATGAAATACTCCTGCAGAATGTTTCAAAACTCTGATATGTTGGCTTGTCCTTGATGCATATTTTATCTTTTAAAGGGTAACTGCTATTTTTCAACCACATTTTCACATGTTTTTGTGTCTGAGTGACTAATGGGGGCAACATTTTTTAATATTGGTCCAGTATAGACAGAGAAAAACCGCTGCAGCCGTCAGCCGTGAAACAGGCTGCAATGTAATCCTAATGGGCAATAGAGTGCTGCAGGAATGAGTCCTAAAGCCCTGAAATGAGTTGGCATATTTACACCCGCGGCTCCCTCATCCCGGAGTCAGTGGGTCTTTTTGACTGGGTTTTTGGTTAGATGTCTGAAGAAAAAAAAAAGGTTTGACACAAGCTTAAGAAATTTTTACATTTTGTTCTAGTACATAAAATCTTATGGCGATTGCATTTATGCTTCAAAAATCATAGAAGCGGTGTTCATTTGTGAAGATTAAATGGCTGAACGAAATGTGTAAGTATCATAAACTCGTTTGCCACAGAGCTCGTTTCTGCAACAGTCCAAAATCTGATGGAAAAATTTAATTGGCTTTTTGTGGCGGGAACCATAGTGTATAGTAAAACACTGCAGTGGACAATAATATCATTAGAGAAGCTAAGCTAAGGAAACAACAGGACAAATAGCAATGGCACGATTAAAAGAACCACACTAAAGGCCCCAACATGTGATCAGCAGTAAAAACGCTTTGCGCTGGCTATCCCATTGTTTTCCTATGGAGAGAGCGGTGGCGCCCGACTAAGCAGCACCTACCCTCGGCGTGGCACACCGCTCGGATCTGCTGCTTACCTCGTTTGCCGCTGACCTTTCATCGCGCAACCAATAAGATAACAGCTCTATGTGACGTGCCAGAAGCGACTCATACAAGCAGAGGAGGGAGAGAAGAAGAAAGAAAAACTCATTCTTTGTGTGTCTGAGTTTCCCGAACTATATAATACCACTTTAAAAACATACCACGATCTCGGTAGGAAGAGTTATGCATGGCGAAATGTCAATAGTCAGATCGGGCTCTCAGGTTTGTGAATACTATACGTATACGTATATTATCTTTTTCCTCCTTGTCTTCTTCTTTCTGGAATACCAAGTAGCGTTGGTGTTGCCTGGCAACGGTGAATACCTTGCAATTGTTGATGACATATCCCTGAGCTCCGCCGCGTCCGCTCGGCGCCTCTGCGCCCTACCTTGGCAGTGAGCAAAAAGCAAATTTCTTATCACGTGAAAGCCCCTTTACAGCGGCCTGAAACACGCTGCCATCAACATGACCGAGCATCTGAATTTTTCCTAACTTGGCAGACAATAATGAACGAGACATGGCGACGTAACATAGCTTCTTTTTCGTTACTCTCCCACATGTTAAAAACGGAACTTAGCCAATAACTTCTGCCTCGCAGCAACTCTGAGGGGACACGCTACCTCAAATACCGAGAGCTTTTAAAAAGGTTACAGTGTTACGCTCAGTGGTTGATGACTGTCATCAACTGCCCAACCCTAAACCGGAGTGATGCTAAACACTTCACTCACTAGAGACTGAGGACAGTCTCCTATCTTTTGCTGCTAAAACTGAGTGGAAACAATAAGTGAATTCAAAACAAACAAACATACTGAACAGCAGAACCAATCCAGAGTCTTTAGGGCAGCCCTTCAGATTGGGGCAGTGATATCATGTGTAATTCGATAACCCATTAGCTTCCATTAGACAGCAGCTAATGTTAGCATTCAATCACTCCCTAGCCACTCCGTAGCTTACCGTTTGATAGTGTTAGACGATACAATAGATAAGGCGTAAATTAATTCTGAAACATCTTCAACACATTTATTCAAGCCTGAAAGTAAAAAGCACTGGTTGTAATCAAGCTTGCAAGCTGATGTTAACTATCGTACTGCCCAAGTACGTTATGTTATCAGTATGTTAGCTTACAGCAAAATAACAGTCTGATCTTAAATTTTTCTTATACTTTTATGTTGGATGTAATCTGTAATAATGTCACATAATGTTACTAACTGAACCAGAATATTTCTGCGGTTGGGTGAGGAGACAGCAAGACGATTAACATTGATGTAAGCCTACATTGCGAGCTTGATTACATTCAGTGTTTTACCTCCAGGCTTAGTTTTTAAAAAATGTGTCCAAGATTCATATCATAGTGTAAATGGTAACGTTACTTGCTGTCTAAAGGAAGCTAATGGATTATCAAATATATTGTTTTAGCATGAAATGTGGCCCAATGTTCCTCCAGATTTTCGCTGTCTATAGTCGTTTCAGTTTCTTATCAGTCAAGCCGTGAAATTATCCCATTTGTCAGGTCCTCTACGTTTATATGACCTGAAACACAACAGTACGACATTTGAGCTTCCCTTCCTGAGTGTGACGTCAGAGTAAATTAGTCACAAAAACATACAGGAAAAAAGAGTCCAGGTTGAAAAATACCAAAGTTACCCTTTAAGTAATCAGGACATCTTGGGAGATTTTGAGAGAGAACAAGAGCATCAGTCATTTCAGAAAATGTACCAACACGACAAATGTGCCATCTGAAAGCTGGACACTCTGAATGCAAACACTGTCTTTACTTAAATTAAATAGTGCCATTAACTTAATTGATACTAGTCTTTTAAATTTACTTGCTTACACTGGGTTTCTAGTACTTTTATCTCTCATAATTGTAGTAAATTGGTGGCAATAATGCCCAACTTCACACATTTAAGTTTTTTCACTTACTTTTCCAAATGCAATCGGTTTCTTAAATTTTAAAGTAAACTTAACTTGTTAGAATTTAGTGATTATGTCCAGAGGAAGAGGAGGAAGTCAGGTGATGTTAACAAAACATTGAACATGGCAGTTTGTTTCCCATTTCCAACAAAGACGTAGTTTTAACACAAAACACATTTTTCCTTGTTTTAATCCAAGTCATAATTTTCATCTAAATCTGACCAGGTCAACCACAGCAGACAGGAAAAATGGATTTACAGATTTAGAGGCACAGACAAGAGGTGTTGTCCTGCTGAGTGTGGCATCAGATCAGAAAATGCTTTCATATTTCATGTTAGAAGGCCTTACAAACGGTGTATTTTTGTCGAGTAATTTGGAGGAACTGTGAGGCTTTGTGTATAAATTTTAGGAGCATTTGCGGTTCTCACGCAGATAGTTTTAATCCATGTGCTGTGGAACGAGTGTATAAGTGGTGTTAATGAAATAACTCCTTGGTGTCAGAGATTAACTCTGGTAAAAACCTGCATCAGTAAGTCTGTCTGATAACGACGCCGGATCAAGTTTTTCCATCACCGCCCGCTTCGGCACACCCTGCTAAGGAGCTTAATGTGATTTTGACGCACAGTGCTGCAACTGTCCCTTCATTTCTTCAACAATTAAAATCAAATCAAGCATGTGTAAGCTGAACAACCACAGCCAAAAAAAAAGAAGTCTAATATCAAAGAAACAGATGCAGCCATAATCCAGTGGTCCTGTTGTCGAATCACATCATTCATTTTGCCGTGATGTAGCTGCTGCAAACAGCATACACAACAATATCCTTTAAACATTAACAATGCATGACAGATTGGTTTGTAAGAAGCGAACAGCATGACAATCGGCTGACAGCGGCTGGACGGGCCTTTGATGGGGCATCGATGGGTCTGAGCGGAGGAGGGATAGTGATGCCTCAGCTAAAGGTAGACTGCTGATGAGCGTTAGCCAAACAAATGCCTGTATACACCTGAGCACAATACGTATGAGCCGGGGCTGTCAGGGGAAAAAAAAAAAAACACTGTCCCAAACATGATTTATCATGTATTGATGGATCACTTGTTACAGATGAGGATGATATAATTAGCATTTTAAAGTTAAGCCCTAATCGTCAGAGGTGGGAATAAGTCACTCAAGTGCAAAGTCTCAAGTTTGACCTTCTAACTTTCAAGAAAGTCCCAAGTTACTGTGGTGAGAATCAAGCATTCCACATTTAAATCAGTTAAAAGACAGTAGTTGTGAACAGTTAAATGACCAATGTGTAAATTCTGCCACATTAAAACAGCTAGAAAACATTCATCTGCATCCGTGCAATTGTCCTGAGTAAAGTGACTGTTCAGGAATGAAACAGCATCCAGCAGATTAGCATACTGCTTTCTTCTGGAGAGACTGGCTTCATCTAAGAAAGGTCACTGTCACTATAACCACGACTGTTAATTGAGTAGCAGGACTATATCAGCGTAGTTAGTTCCCAGTTCAAAGGAAAGTTCAATCAGCTGATCCACACTGAGGCGTTATGCTGGGAGCAGCAGAGTGGAAATAGACATTTGGCTCAGAATGAATGGAAGAAGCAAAGTAATTGCGAGGGGGTTAAAATTTATTGCGAGAAAAACGCAAAACAGGTTGCGAGGTGACGCAAAATTTATTGCGAGGGAGCACTAAATTTATTTATTTTTTTAACGGGAGAACATGAAACATATAGCGAGGGGATGCAAAATATTGTGAGAGAACACAGAACATACTGTGAGGTAACACAAAAGTATTGGACAGGACTGCTGTCACCAGGTGACCTCATTTTGATCTCAAAATTAACCCCCCACGTCTACGTTTTGTGTGGCACATTCACACAGGATGAGCAAAGTTTTTTTTTTTTTTTACTCACATTATCCCCTGGACATGAAGCCAAGGTTCTGCATAACATCAACTTTTCAGAAGTGGAGCGTCTGTCCTTCAGCAGCCACATTAATAAAACAGTTTAAAGATTTTTTTTTTTCCCCCCACTTTCAGCATGTGTTACACAAGCAGAACATTTGCAGTTAACCTTCTCTGTCATCATCACTGATTTTGAACGTCAATATAACACGGATCTCGCAGCACAGCTCAGCTATCGACTGCTGCTGAAAATATTATGAGGCGCAATCGAGTCTCATACTTGTTCAGCTGTCCTAACAACAGAAAATAGATGTTTAAAAAAAGAATACCCCAAATCACCAGGCTGACTAATATAATCGCATGACCTCTGTGTTTGGGTTTATATAGAGCACGGTTTGGACCTGCTCTGTATGAAAAGCACCATGAGAAAACTCTGTTATTATTTGGTGTTACTCAAATAAAACTGACTTGACTGTGTTTGGCAAAATGTGGTTGGTATGATTTGTATGGGATTAATATCACTGACAACCTCTTCAGTTATTGCATATTATGAGAGGTCCCCCGACAGCAAATTGCAACTACTCAAATTACATGAATTAAGTCATTATTGGGCACTTGTTCATTCATGAGTATTTTTTCAAGTCTGTAATTCTACTTCTACATAAGTATGCATCACTTTATTTAATCCACTTAGTTATTTTTAAAATCATAATTGAGTACTGAGTGCAATTTGAATTAATATTCAAACCTTTCATCTTCAAATTTGTAGCCAATAAGGCTAGACGAGCTTCCTAGAAGGGGACAAAATGTTCTTTGCGGAGGGAGGTAAGAGCAGGTTATCATCTTCCATGGAGGCCGCCACGTTGCACCGCCATGTTTCTACAACAAGAACAGACAAGCTAAACTTTGGCTCCACATACGGCTGTAAAGCTCATCGGTAGATGCCACTAAATCCTACACACTGGTCCTTTAAAGCTAGCACTTTAAATTACATGTAACTGTATTTTAACAGTGTGGTATTAGTGCTTTAAGTCAAAGATCTGAATACATCCTGCACCACATCTAATGAGGGGACTTATGAGGTAAAAGGTCTGATTTTTTTTTTCTATAATCAGCTCCCATCATTCAGCTTTGGCTTCTGCAGGACTGAGAGGTGCATGCGAGCGGTGGCAGGCAGGACAACATCAGCATCAACATTTAAGCGACCGAGCTCCCTGATTAGAAATGCAAAGGACTACAGCGGGGTCGGCCCCAGAGGACTGCAAGAAATGTTCAAAGGCAAACAAGAGATGAGAGAGGGATTTGCTCATGTGGCCCGGAGTAATGAGGGTCATGACACGACTGAAGGAGCCTGTAGCAAAACACTCAAAGGCCCTGTATCCATATGGCCATATACTGTAGCCATATAGGGACAAGGGTATTGTATGCTGACATAGTCCTCGAGTCATTAGTGTTGAGAGATACAGCCTCATTGTATCCCCCCCAACATTTCTTCAATTCTGCAGCATGTATTTGTTTACAGCTACACCTGGAGGAAGCACGCGAGGCGAGACAATAGAGGCATAAGAGAGGGTTTGCACCAGAGATGGAAAGTAATTAAGTTCATTTTTTCAAGTATCTGTATTTCGAGTATCTATTTTCTGACATATCGTCACCTTCCTAAAATAATGGCCCAAGTCATTTTTTCAGGTAAGTCACATTGTCTTTTGATTTAGGCAAAATAATACGGCCTAAGTCACACTCTTGACATAGGCCATTATACAACAGGGGTGGAGTTGCATGTTCTCCTCAACTGAGGATTTTGGCGATTTTACAAGAGGGTAGCCAGCATCATGAGGAGATGATTTAGGCAAAGAAATCATTTTTGTCAAAAAAAAAAATGACTTAGGCCATTATTTTAGGAAGGTGACAATATTTTTTTTAACTTTTACTTTTACTTTCCCTACATGTTAACACAAATATCTGTACTTTCTACTGTGCACATTTTCAAAGCAGCCTTGTTACTTTAGTTTTAATGCATTTGAGGAGAATTACAGAACATTTTTATTTTTTGCATCATTGCACAGCACCTTCCCAACATCAAGACTGATTTCATCCTAAATGGAGTCTGACCAACCGGATCTACTTTGTGGGTATAAGCCTGCATTTGGACGCTTGTTTCCCCGGGAAGCAACAACCTTGTTTATTTTGGTATGATTTTTTTGTGTTGATACATATATTTTTTTGTTGTTGTTTTTCTTCATTTTGTGTAGTTTTTTTCATGTTACCTCTTCATTCATTTAATTTTTTCTTCTTTTCTTTTCATATTACCTATCGATGTGAGACCTATGCTATAAAAAAGGGACTTAAGGTTCTGAATCTAAATATTTAGACTGAAAATTGTAATTAGTAATTGTAATAGCATTTTGACTTGCTCCAATTTATAACTAGGGGGACCCATGATAAGCCTTGTAGGCTTTTAGTCTCTCTTGCATATTTTTTAGCTGAAAATGGCAAATCAGCACCTGGTCTCTAATGGTATGAATGTCAAGCACCTCTTCTTTTGCATGGATTTAACCTCCCCACTTGCAAATGTTCCACCAAAACAAGTTCCATCCAACAATATTTTGTAGGGAAACTGTCGCTCCATGACATTTGTAATTTTTTATAAAAGAAATACAAAAATGCCAGAGCATTTATTCCCTTATAGCAGAATGATTATGTGTGGAGACAGACCCTTCTCCAGTACTACAGAGAAAGGTCTGACTGTGAAAGTCTAATAGAGCAATAACACATGACGATTCCCTGATGCGTCCATCAGTGCCTGACAGACAAAAACAAGCTGAAACGATGTGAAAGACATTATAAGACAAATCAGACAGACAGAAGGAGACTCAGATGTGGAGAACAGACATCTGGTGAATTCGCTTGAAGCTATCATAGGCAACTGGACTTTGCTTGAGGTCGTTGAAGACGTCTGACCTCTCATCCAAGAGGCTTCTTCAGCTGGTGTCATTAACACCTTGAGAGTCGAGTGAGTCATTGACCCACCCAGCCATCAGGTGAACCTCAATCAAAAGTCCAGTTGCCTACGATAGCTTCTAGCAAATACAATGACCCGGACTGAAAATCTTCACACAAACATCTTGTGAATCTTTCTGCTGCTTGTTAGAGGCTTTTTACGCCCCGCAGGAGTGATTTTTACACCCATAAAGGCACTTTGATTAAAAGAACTCTGAGAATCGACTTCTGCCGTGGCTGAACAACAGCCTTTGGTAGTCCTGTAGAGATGAGGGGCTTTCTCAGAACAGAAAGCATCAATTAATTAATTGATCAATTAATTTCTTAACATTTCACGTTCTGTCGCTGACATTGAAAACTGATTTGCAAGTTGGAGCTAAATTCATTTTGTTTATTTATATTAATATGATGTGTGGCTCAGTTAGCTTTGCACAGAAAAAGCTAATAGCAATGTCCTTCAGAGGGCTAATTTACTTTTTACTTTTACCCTTTGAGCACTTTTCAGAGCCTTTTGATTTTCCCTTTTACTTGAGTAAAGAAGTTGAATCAGTACTTTTACCAGTCTTTTATTTTTACACAAGTATCTACACTCATACTTGAGTAAAGAATGAGTGAACTTTTGGCACCTCTGCTATGCACTTTTCCTTCTTCTCACACACCTACTGCAACTGATTGCACGAGCAAGCTGCAGACAGTGAATTGTCTTCACGGTTGACAGTGATGATGTTGAAGAGAGCTCTCTCAGGAGCGTCGCCACAGCGAGCATAAAAAATGTAGCTCTTCTTCTGCCTAGTTTTTTTTTTTTCGAGGGAGAAAGGTCACCGCGGTGATGTTTCACATGTTTGTGCTCCTGGAACAAGCACAGCTTGGTAAATAACTAAAAGCAAAGTCACAACGGGAGCGAAATACCTGAAAAACAGCAACAACCACAAACACAACTGAAGTCGGTCATGCCGCCCAGGTGGTTTCCAAGCCTGGGGAAACTGGACAACCAGCGAAAAACACTCAGATATGAGACGTAAGCTAACATCGGTGTAGGGGAGCAAACAGCTGCCGGACTGGGGAGCAAAATGGGAGTGCAAGGTTCATTTCAAAACATGCCAGCAGACAGAATTTACCTCTGGATAGCTAGATAAGGCTGGAGCAGTAACCTGAGCACCAGTAACTGACAAACATAAGTGGATTAACACTGATTAGAGGGCATTAAGGGTAGATCTCTGCCCAAGAGGCCAAACAGAAAAATAACTATTCTACACAGTGGAAGACAACAGTCCTGAATGCAGCAATGAGAAAACATTCTGCTGAGGTGAGACTGTAACAGTCCAACTACAGCAGCACCTGTAAGTAACTAAGCACTATATATGTTTTGTTTTCTAAAATATTGTACTTTGTACTCCAATATATTTATTTGACTGTCGCAGTTACTTGTTACTTTACAGATTTTACATAGAAAATATGTGAAGTTTATGAATTACATTTAAATATGAGATCAGTGGTTCTTTCTCAGCCTCTTCCAATAGACCACACACACACCAAAACTAACAAATTCACTGGTGTGCAATTTCAATATTTCCTGTGTTGTACTGTTTAGTCTGTTAACTTATTTATCATATGTTGTTTGTTTACTTATTTATATAGCTTGCTGTTTAGTTATTTATTATATATTGCTTTTTTTATTGATGCTTCTCGTTGTTGCACCATCATCTTTGTTGCTGTAACATTGCAAATGTCCGTGTTGTGGGATTTAAAAGAATTATCTTATCTTAAAAAGCAGCGGGCCCTTTGACATGTGTTAGATTTGTGTTAACAATTCAGTTTGATAATATCTATCAAGGGCTTCTATTTTTCTGCCAAACTTGTGTTCTCACTTTTGATGCTTTAAAGCTGGGTTAGGGTTAAGCAGGAGGCAGTTTGAACAAACCCAGTGCAGAACCTTCTCTCCCTGCTGCCTGGTATCACTCTCAGCCTCTCTCACCAACTATGCACATGCATTTTTCTGGGCTTGAAGCAGAACATCAAGGATTTCAACCATTGTAGTCTGACTCACCAGATGTAGACTCTGGGTGTAAGCCTGCCATTTGGCGCCTTTTTTTAGGCGGCATACGCCACGTCTGGTATCTACGTTTGCAAAGTCCCCTGTCGCTACGGGAAACATCAACAACCTCAGAGCTAGCTGGAAATGGCACATAACGTAAACAAGCTAGCAGCTGTTACCTTTTCTTTTGCTGGGATTTAGCCATTTTAATTCCAGGGCTCGCCTCCTGATGTGCCGACGTTCCACCAAAACAAGCCAGAGTATTTTTTCTCTCCCCCTGTAGCAGAATGATAATGTGTGGAGCCAGACTTTTCTTCAGTGCAAAGTGCTATAGAGAGAGAGAGAGGTCTGGCCCGGTGAGACTACAACCATTGTAACTAACTAGCAAACTAATGTCTGTTCGATACAATTAATTCAGTCAGATAAGAAAGACAAGAAACCCTTGTTTCTATGACCATTGTTTGTACGGAGTTGCTGTGATTAGGTAGTTATGCGCTAGTTGACTCTGACTGGTTGTTTTATTCAGACTGGGTCCATTCTTTTTCTTTTTTGTACTAAATACAAAAGGGTCGACACTCACAGACACACATTTGTTTTAAAGGAACACTTCTTCACAAATTGGAGTAAAAGTTTTAAGGCTTATATCCCTCAAATTTGTTTTTACAAATTAGATTAGATAGAACTTTATTGATCCCTTGGGAAGACTCCCTCAGGGAAATTAAGGAATGTGTTACAATCTGTGTTAGCGACCAC
>JAJHUR010135551.1:50279-60892 GCA_027495735.1 Lutjanus campechanus | reverse complement strand
ATTTCAACCATTGTAGTCTGACTCACCAGATGTAGACTCTGGGTGTAAGCCTGCCATTTGGCGCCTTTTTTTAGGCGGCATACGCCGCGTCTGGTATCTACGTTTGCAAAGTCCCCTGTCGCTACGGGAAACATCAACAACCTCAGAGCTAGCTGGAAATGGCACATAACGTAAACAAGCTAGCAGCTGTTACCTTTTCTTTTGCTGGGATTTAGCCATTTTAATTCCAGGGCTCGCCTCCTGATGTGCCGACGTTCCACCAAAACAAGCCAGAGTATTTTTTCTCTCCCCCTGTAGCAGAATGATAATGTGTGGAGCCAGACTTTTCTTCAGTGCAAAGTGCTATAGAGAGAGGTCTG
The DNA here is from genome assembly GCA_027495735.1 of Lutjanus campechanus. Taxonomy (NCBI): domain Eukaryota; kingdom Metazoa; phylum Chordata; class Actinopteri; order Lutjaniformes; family Lutjanidae; genus Lutjanus; species Lutjanus campechanus. The sequence goes on along the minus strand of JAJHUR010135551.1, from coordinate 60,533 downwards.
GCCCGGTGAGACTACAACCATTGTAACTAACTGGCAAACTAATGTCTGTTTGATACAATTAGTTCAGTCAGATAAGAAAGACAAGAAACCCTTGTTTCTATGACCATTGTTTGTACGGAGTTGCTGTGATTAGGTAGTTATGTGTTAGTTAACTCTGACTGGTTGTTTGATTCAGACTGGGTCCATTCTTTTTCTTTTTTGTACTAAATACAAAAGGGTCGACACTCACAGACACACATTTGTTTTAAAGGAACACTTCTTCACAAATTGGAGTAAAAGTTTTAAGGCTTATATCCCACAAATTTGTTTTTACAAATTAGATTAGATAGAACTTTATTGATCCCTTGGGAAGACTCCCTCAGGGAAATTAAGGAATGTGTTACAATCTGTGTTAGCGACCACCAAAATGTGCAGTTTCACCTTAAAGGTTGAAGATATTTATAAGGCACTGGCTATTTCCCACAGGAATACAGATACCATTATTCTCCCAGGAGGGCAAAGTCATGACCCGCCCCTACTCTGCCTCTGATTGGCTTACCCTGATATTCTAACCCTAACCCAATAACTCCCCATGCCTAAACCTGACCAACCAAACCAATGAAGACAACGAGTACCCAATCAGAGGCAGAGTAGGGCGGGTCATGACTGTCCCCTCCTGGAGAAAAAAGGTATGTGTAGCTCAATGTGGAATAGCCGTAGTTCGGTGCCTGATAAATCTCTTTTTTTAAAGAATATAATTGCACATTTTAGAGTGACCTTTTATTGAGACCAGTCCAGGACACATCTGTGCTATAATCCTGCTGTTTAATCAACATCTGTACATGCAACACCTGTCAAGTGGATGGATTATCGGATTATTAACAGAGAAGTGCTCACTAACACTGATTTTAGCACATTTGTGAAAACAAATTTGAGAGATATAAACCTTTTGTGAGTATTTTCAAATAAATGTGCTACTTTTATTTAACTAAAAGATCTGAATACTTCTTCCACTAGTGTGTGGAATATTAAACAAATGAGCCAGTTCTTACTACTGACCTTCCCAACTGACTTACTGAAACCGTGTGAGGCTATCTGCAAGAAGATTACAGATAAAAAGATGAAGATGAAGGAAAACGTGGGGACTTTACAGTTAAAATCTCTTGACCTTTGCATGTGTAAGTCAATCTTATCCCGTATTAAGCGCTGCCTTGAGCCATCAGGGGGGAAAAAAAGAGGTTGGTACAACGTTTCACTGCAAATGGTTTATTTCACTTATTGCTCTGATTGCAGATGAGAGAATCACTTCACATGCAGCGGACAAAGTGTTTGAATTACACAAGGGCTTTCAGGGGGGTTGGAGGTAAGCTTATTTCATGGTCAGGTCATACATCAATCATAGAGCCCTGGACAGTTACCGGAGGGGAGTCAATGTGTGGAAAATTGCTCTGGCAGCATGTTTCCTGCATCCATTTTATCCTGAAACATTGTTTTTGTGACTGACATAAAGGAGAAACCCAGGGTGTGATCTGGAAATAAAATCAAAATAAAGTAAAAGTCTTCACTGCATGCTGATAGGCAGAGTGGATACTCAACTTTAATGGATGACAGACATTATGAGGCTACTGAGCGCACCAGTAACCGCCGGTCTGATGGAAAATCTAGACACAATAATTATACCATGGCAAACAAAGCAAGAAATGAAAGCAACCCATCAGCCACAATAAATAAAAAGCACCCTGTACGTGTCCAGACGATGTCAGTTACACACATTTAAACTGACCGATGACAAGAGAGTAAATTTTAATTTGACATTTTTATTTCTTAAATCATTAAGTAAAAATGCTAATGTTTATCGCAGACCCCTGCCCGCTAAACTCTTGTTCTAGGGAAGCTCAGGCCTCTCCTGGCTCACTCACAACACTGAGTTTACCCATCTTTGATTATGACTACCAGGATGTTTCTGGCGTTTCCCTTGACGCGCTTTCTAGGTCAGCACTCAACTCAAAAAAATGTCTCTCCGCAAAGAACATTTCGTCCACTACCAGGGTACAAGAATGTCAGAATCTTATTTTTAATATTTATTTTTCAGCTGTTTCAGTTAAGACTCGATGATGCTGAAAGGAGACCTTATACGCTTTCCCCGGACTCAGATCTGAGTCATACTTTATTATTGTGATTATTATTTTATTATTATTCTCTGGTTTTCTCTCTGATGTCTTCTGCCTGCTGTGCCTGAACTCTGAAGTTTTTTGATGGACAACCTCCTCCTCCCGACTGTCTAACGCTCCTGTGCTAGAGGTGAAAACACCAACACTTCCCCAGTGCTCCGAGCAGTGTCAGCTGAAGCTACATCCACACTGCTGCGTTTTTGTTTTACAATGCATACGTTTTGCTACAATCCACCCAGTGTCTGCACTTTTCTGGCATTTTATGACACCTAAAACGCAGACGCTCGGAAACGTTTCAGTCAGTTTTAAAACTCCTGTGTGGCATTTTAGTCTAGACAGGCAGAAACGGAGACCTTTGGAAACAATGGGTCTATCAGTCACTATGTGTCATTCCCTGATTCGTCACGTCACAAGCTTACAGCTGCTGTGAGGCTCATTTTATGCTCTTTTATTTATCTTTAATGCTCTATTAAACGCCCATGCCCCTGGATGTCAAGTTTGAAAGTGTCTGTACCTCGATTACCCCACACTGGACTTTACTAACAGCTGAGTCAACAGCCACGGCAGTCGTTATATCAGACGTTACCATGGCTGGTGCTTTACTAACAGAAGAGATGTTCATCCATTCTGTGGTGATGGCAAACAACTGACCAACAACTGATCTACAGTTCAGCATCACTCTGTGACTTACTGGGTCTGATTCCAGCAGTTTTGAGCCACTGACAGCCGCAATGCGGACACCACGACATGGCTAACTGCGCTAACTGCTACTTACAAAATTAGCATGCATGTTGTATTACCTGAGTGATGAAAGAAGACTGCAGGAAACCACTAATGCATCTGGACTATCCTGACAAGTTGCTTCAGTCATAAAAGTGTTTTGATGCACCAGTGTTTTAAAGTTTACGACTACATGATTTTTTTAAAAACATTTTAGAGCAATTTAATATTTGTTTTAAATCTCTGATTTTACTGAATCCATCCTCACAAGGGCAGAGCTTTGGTTCAATTATGTGTTAACAGTGTGACCTACGATTGTAATGTTTCTGACCAGTTGCCTCTGTGTACCTGCTACCTTTCTTTCCCTATGTAAACAACTGCCCACATGGGGGCTTTAATTTTTACTTTAGTTTTTGGCGGTCAAGTGAATGTACATTTTTTTGTGTGCAGGCACAGGCAATGTGTTTTTTCCAGGAAAAGCAGGATTTTCTACTCCCAAGCTGGTTTAATATCAGATTTTCACTCACTGCACGTCCTTACCTCTTGCACAAGGACATTCAGTAGCCTAAATATACTCTGGAGAGAAGCTCCTTTGGCCCATCCGCTCCTTATCGTTCTCTTCATCATGAAAATGTCAGAGTGCCATGGCACAGTGTGCTTTTAAAGGGAAGGAGAAAGAAGTGGGAATCATTTGTCCCACCTCACCTACCTAAAATCCATTCCTAATGCCACCGAGTTGTGGTTTTCTACCACAAAATTATTTAAAATCAATAAGCACTTCATGTATGCTTGTACAGCATTGTCTGGTTTTTGTGCCATGTCGAATTGGCTGACAAAACTGGAGCCCTTAATCCTTGATCACAGGCCAGACAGTCCTGGTTCACAGATGATGCCTCTTTGAGTAGAATTAAATTCTCTACAAATAAACCTAGATTTGCTTGATTTGAACATAAATGTAGCACCACTTGTCAGATTTTGACAAAACTTGAGTACATTGGTAGCACTTTGTATTGTCAGGTTGACTCTATTTGCTTATGTTTAAATTTTAAAAAATGATCTTTACATCTCAGGCGTGTTTGTTTATGACATTTATTTCTTTAAGGATGGCACTGTCGCTTGCTGCCAGTGACTGTGGAGAAAGCAGTGGTCTGAATGCATACATAAAATATCAGAAACGGCTCTGGCCTATCGAGCAGGGTCAGTCCTCGCCGGGGATGCACCATCTTTCTAATGAAGCATAGATCAGGAGCCTCGTGTCCTCTCGGGTCTCAACAACACATTGGATCTGCTTATGGCCGGTGGCCCGCCGAGAAAATCTAAGTAGAGTTCAAAGAGAACTGAGCTCAGGCTGGAGGACTGCATGTGGTCCCCAGAGACCGATGCTTCGAGAATAAAAATCTAAATCAAAATCCACTCAGGTATTCGCCTGAGGAGATTTAATACAGCCCCCTGAAATCCTCCCGTGCATCAGCAAGGCTGACCTGGAACTGGGAGTTAACTTGGAAAGAATGGGATGAAGGTCCAGAGCTGCAGGCATGAAAGCATTTTCAGGGAACGGAGGGCGTCTCCTGCTTCTTGAATTCTTTTATTCTCTGTATTAATTACTTTTGAAAATTAATACATTATCACTTGTAACTCATCAAATACAGCAGCTTAGTCAGAGGCCCTACGTTTCAAAATATGACGTTGTAATTAGGCCACATCTCTAGAATTTTGCAAGTGCAGGACTCTACTGTCAAGTTAACACAAATAAAAATATGCAAAGGAAGACAACTAAATGGTTAGATTTAGAAAAAGATCATAGTTTGTGTTAAAATAAGTACCTTAAGCTACCTTAAGGCTTTTTTACACTGAGTATTCAGAGCCCAGGGCCATTCTTGGCCCGAAATAACCCAGTACCAAGAAGCTTTGAAACTTGTGCAGTCAAACGATACCTGCATTCAATCCTTTTTATGCCCAGATCTAGAAAAAAAGTGACTATTTATATGGTCTTGCTTGCAGCCAATTGTATTTGTGTATTTAATGGAGTTGGCAGTTCAGCGAGCTGAGATGCCACCAATCATTTAAAGGTATTTCTACACTAATCACCTGTGGTGTCTGATAAAAATAAAAGCACAAAATTTGAAAGAATTAGTAGGTTAAAAGGTATCAATTACTCTACTGGTATCAGCATCACTTTAAAGGTACTGGTATTAGAAATGGTATTGTAATTTTTTTAAACTATAAAATAAGCCCAGGGTTATGACTCACACTGCACCTCTTCTGGCTCTGGGTTAAATGTCCATTAGTGAACATTCAGGAATGTTCTGACTAAACTTTAATCAATTTTCAGGCAATAACCCCACAAACTCAGAGCTAACCCTGCTCCAGGGTTGCAGGCTCCAGAGCCAGTAAGTTCTTGGCTAAAGTCAGGGTTAGCTCACTGTGCAATCTGCCAGTGTGAAAGCTGTCTTAGCCTGCGGCTAAGTGCAGTGTGAATAACTTAAAGGTACTACAAGGAACTTTCATAATTTACTGATTTGGAGGCACCTGTGGACAAAAGCGGTAGTGTTTCTACTGTAAAAAACACAAAATATAATGCTAAAAATACAAATATCTGAATAAAAATCTCATCCTCCTTCTTTTTAACTGCCTAACATAACTTTCTCTGGAACAATGTAAACACAAGCTTGTTTCATCTGATTCCAAGGAGAATCTGACCTGGCAGACAGTAAGAATAACTATACAGAAAGAGCCAGACTTCTCACAGATGGTCTTCACAGTGTTCCAAGCACGTAGGAGAACCTACACTGGCTGCAAAACTCACGTAAAATGTGAAAGGTCCTATCTAGGGCCAGTGCTGAAGTGGAAACATGGCGGTAAAACATTGGTCGGTCCCCATGGAACTCGCTCCCTCTGCAGGTATAAACGTCTCATTCAAACTGTTTTTATTTGCAGGTGATTATACACTAATCAAAACATGCTTATGATTATATACAATTTCTGCCACATTCTGCCAATAACTCCCTGTAAATATTACACACTGGACCTTTAAAAAGAAATAAATATTGACTTTTGGTTCCACACAGCCCCGGTCTCCTGGGTAAAAAGTCCTGCCATATTTGATGCATTGGTGAGAACAGGCTGTTCAAAACACACTAATCCCATATGAGTCTTTCACTTTTTCAGTGACTGTGATGCTGCTCGTGACCTTATTCTCGTACATTCACACAAATCTATTTTTACACTTGAAGTAAAGGCAAAGGGCAAGGAGGCCTTGCTTACAAGACTCACATGATCAGACTGACATGATCAAATCATGTCTGTTTCAGCTTGCTAAAAATAGCAGCAGCAGCAACGTGTAGGTGCTGAATAAATTGATTGGGTGATGAAAAATAACGCTGTCCTTATTCCTGTTTGCCTTGTTCATAATAACACATCCAGATGTAGTCTCTACTGGATTTGAGGAAGTTTATACTCCAGACAGTGTTTTCAAGCAAGTCTTCAGATCTTTTACTTAATTGAAAGTAATACATCAGATGGATGTCCACTTTTTGGTAATTAGAGTAAAATTAACACCAAATGTTCACAGAATGAGTAAGTGTCTGTTTATGAGTCATAAGAAATCATTAATAATCTTTTAGAAGCTGTAGATGTTTATAGCGATTAAATTGAGCAATATGTCAGTGTAGTCTGGCAGGTAGTGAGACAGACGGTCACTGACCTCAAACTCCAGGGTGTGTATTTTCACAGCAGCGGGGGTTTTGTTTTCATGATAACAGGCTTAAATTTACATTAACAGACACTTGACAGTTATAAACAGCTGATCAACTTACAGTGTTACTGTCAGTTTATAATGTTGCGCTTGCCTTGCACTCCTGCAACCTGCCTGAGCTTTCTTGTGTCCGGAGAGGAGGGAGTGGGGTGAAACAACTGGTCTCAACCATAGATTGTGTATTAAATAGGATTTAAACCTATTCAATATAGGTGCTGTACTCATTTTTGTATGCACAGTTGCTACGTATTGCTCCATTAATGTTGCAGCTGGTAAAGATGGGACAAATTTTATTACTTCATACACTGCTGTATAAATAACTTAGAATTTACCACTGTATCATTGTAAACTGCATTATGTGACAGAGACATAACGTTTGACAGGCGCAGCGACGTAATTAAGGGGGCGGAGCTTAGCAAACGGGCAGTTAAGTTTCAATCTGGAGCATCGAGAATGATTAGTATTTTTTATTAGTACTAAACCTGATAAAGACGGAGCTCAGAAGCTCTTTGCTGAGCCGCAGAGGGATATATCAGTTCCTGATCAAGTCAGGCAGGGGCCGGATATTACAGGACTTCTCCTTCGAGTGGTTTGAGCAGTCCTGGGGGAGTGTTTCCATTTCCTCTCTCCGAGTGACCTGCTCCACTCTGAATGCAGGGCACCTCTCCAACACTGACACATTCTCTCGACGGTCTTGGCCAAGTGCCACAGGGGCTGAACACCTTCCCATCGAATGTATAATTTTTGCATTGTATAGGATTTTGTCGACGGACTCATTTCCATGTAGGACCTGTTGGTATGCAGAGCCCACTCGACGTGATGTGTATTTTTAGAGTGGAGTGGGTCCACAGTGGACGTACGTGAAGGGTATCCTTGAAAAGGGATTCAATCATTGTCAGCTGTATGATGTTGGAAGAAGAAAAAAAAAGCATCAGACCACTTTTAAAAACCCACTTAAAGCTGATGTGGCACATGTTGGAGGCTGCAAAGGTCATTATTTAAAGCTGCTCTATTCAAACTGCTTACCACGTCAACTTTATGATGTGATAATATGTTATTGTTGTGTATATAGTTTGTTACACTGCACCAAAGTGTTCAAAAAAGTTAACTGAGCTTTAAAAATTGGATCTCAAGCTCCAGGTCATGATTTTTTTTATATAATTTTGCCAAGAAGATGTAATTTATCCAAAATTGTTAGTTATATATATGATGAAAAATGATCACATACACTAGGAGCGTATAAAACCCTATAATATTACTAAAGACATATTTAGAATACAGCATTAAATACACAAATATGAAAATATATCCCTCATATTTTCAATAAAATGTCACTTTGGGTAGCACAGTGTTCAGCTGACTTCTGAGAAACAGCAGATGTTCAGTGTCTCTTGACGCCGCTGTCCAAATTGTGTGTAACACCTGAGACTCGTGTTTTTAACACACAAATAGGTATTAAAAAGAGAGAGATATCTAAAATATTATTACGCAAACATATCTGCACACTTGATCACATACAGGATTTGAAGGTGATTGTTTTCAGTGCATTAATGTGTTATATTTGACTGCACTGTTATGGCCAAATGAGAAGCAAACCTGTAATAACTGATGTTTTGGCCACCTGGTGACAGCAGAAATAAGTTGTTAACATAACTCCGACATATTATCACCATTTGAATTAATATGACGAAATTCTTAGCAACAAGTATTTGCACAGTCAGCAGATATGTGACGGCAATATCATTCATTTGGAGTAGTGTGTCCAGCCGGTTAGCTAACTGCTAATTTTATCTGTCTGCTGTTTGGTGCTGAGCAAGTAGTTTACACTGTATTTAGAGGTTTTTCACTGCGACCTACTGCCTGCTGCAGAGGAAAACAATAGGGGTCAGGGGAAAAAATCCATTCTTAGACAGATCACAATGCCGAAGTGGAAGATTCCGCATCGATTCACAATTGTCAAAAATAGATTTTTCTAAATGTTTGTTAAAAACGTGATGTTGACGGGAAAGAAGGCCAAACTCAGCTGTGAGGGCAGCGCAGCACCTGGATAGTCTGCAGCATGGCACACACTTGAGTTATGATAACTCAGATTTCATCTTCGGCCGGCAGTTGCAAGCATGTTTTGATTTAATGTCGAAATAATTATCTCTGCGAGACAAACGCGAAGTGCATTGTGAATACTTTCTACACCATCAGCCAGAGACTTAAGTGTTCAGAATGTTAATTAACAAAGTGGAGTTCAGCAGCAACAAACCAGATAAGCTGAGCAACACACGCTGCAGCATTAAACAACTGAAACCAACTCTGCTCTGCATCTTGGGCAGCGTTGGCTTTTGCAGGAACGGTGCATCAGAGACGCTGATCTACACCGCTGGGGACATGATGTTAATAACAATACAGTGGAGCACTCTGCCTCCACTTCATTTTGTTATTCCCATACAGACAGGAGACTGTACAATGCTTTCAAATTAATTAATGCATTTATTAATGCAGGTAACTATATATTCTGCATGTTTTATATTGTATTTCAGTGGAACTGGAGCAGGAGATTGAAAATTTGTGCCCCATTTTCGATCGATTCAAACAAAAATCACCAGAGACACCAAAGAATTGGAATTCGAGGTGGAATGGAATACAAAACAACACTATTAGAGAGGTGAAAGTGAACCAAAACAGGAAAGCCTTGAGCCAAACAGCTAAATAACGAGCTGAAACTTACTATACAACTCCATAAAGCCGAGGGGACCTTCGTGTAATAATTGTAGATTCAACACCATGAGTGACCGCTTCCGCACTGTCAGCTGATAGTGACAGTGTCTCTGGATGCTGTCTACCGCTCCGCAATCAGGTTTATTACCGGCGATGGTTACAACACTCACCCATTGCATTGCATATAATAAAGCTGGGTGGTCCTCTCTGTCTCAGAGGCAGGACGAGCAAATGTACCCGTTTATTTACAAAACCACCGATGGGAAATTGCCACCGTTCATTTCATCATTGTTAGTTTGGTCTTCTGGATTATATCAAACTCGATCCAATGACTGGCTTCCTGTTACAGGTCCCCTGAGTTTTTACTGAATTGAGAAGTTCTGCTTTTAGTTTCTGTGCCCCGACGAGCTGGAAACTCTTAACCAAACACCCTAAAAATCAATTTTCCGGTGCTCAAAGGTGAACTTAAATCCATGATCAATAACAACACTGCCTCTGTTTGTAGCTATTTTACTTGAATTGTTTTAGTATTTAGTATTTGTATCTTCTATTTTTATGAACAATATTCATTTGTTGTTTTAATTGCTTCTATCACCTTGTATCTATTGTAATTTTTAGGGGGCCAAGCCCGCGGGGCCTGTGCATACGCGTTTCCCAGGACCAGCGGTGCTGGGAACCCTATTGTTTTTGTTCGGATTTTTATTATAGTTCCCTATTATTATTATTATTCTCTATTTTTATTTTTCCCACGATAAAAGTGGTGCTGCAGGCTAAACCGTGCAAGGGAGGGTGCTGCAATTTGGAGGGTTGGTCCAGACCCCTGCAGGGACCTCAGTTGCAAAAAATCAGATATGTGGGCCAGCAGGGGGCGCTATAACCAAGGGCAACGCGTTTTAGGCTATAACTCCCACATCCTATGTC
>JAJHUR010135551.1:22645-50259 GCA_027495735.1 Lutjanus campechanus | reverse complement strand
AACTCTGCTCTGCATCTTGGGCAGCGTTGGCTTTTGCAGGAACGGTGCATCAGAGACGCTGATCTACACCGCTGGGGACATGATGTTAATAACAATACAGTGGAGCACTCTGCCTCCACTTCATTTTGTTATTCCCATACAGACAGGAGACTGTACGATGCTTTCAAATTAATTAATGCATTTATTAATGCGGGTAACTATATATTCTGCATGTTTTATATTGTATTTCAGTGGAACCGGAGCAGGAGATTGAAAATTTGTGCCCCATTTTCGATCGATTCAAACAAAAATCACCAGAGACACCAAAGAATTGGAATTCGAGGTGGAATGGAATACAAAACAACACTATTAGAGAGGTGAAAGTGAACCAAAACAGGAAAGCCTTGAGCCAAACAGCTAAATAACGAGCTGAAACTCACGATACAACTCCATAAAGCCGAGGGGACATTCGTGTAATAATTGTAGATTCAACACTATGAGTGACCGCTTGCGCACTGTCAGCTGATATTGACAGTGTCTCTGGATGCTGTCTACCGCTCCGCAATCAGGTTTATTACCGGCGATGGTTACAACACTCGCCCATTGCATTGTATATAATAAAGCTGGGTGGTCCTCTCTGTCTCAGAGGCAGGACGAGCAAATGTACCCGTTTATTTACAAAACCACCGATGGGAAATTGCCGCCGTTCATTTCATCATCGTTAGTTTGGTCTTCTGGATTATATCAAACTCGATCCAATGACTGGCTTCCCCTTACAAGTCCCCTGAGTTTTTACTGAACTGAGAAGTTCAGCTTTTAGTTTCTGTGCCCCGCCGAGCTGGAAACTCTTAACCAAACACCCTAAAAATCAATTTTCCGGTGCTCCAAGGTGAACTCAAATCCATGATCAATAACCACACTGCCTCTGTTTGTAGCTATTTTACTTGAATTGTTTTAGTATTTAGTATTTGTATCTTCTATTTTTATGAACAATATTCATTTGTTGTTTTAATTGCTTCTATCACCTTGTATCTATTATAATTTTTTCTTTTGTTTTTTAAAATTGTATCTTTTAAACCACTGTGTTACTCATCATTGTAAATGAGGTCCAGCCCTCAATGATTTTCAAGTTTAAATAAAGGTTATAATAGTAATTATTATAAAAATATCAGTTAAAGACAGCGTGCCTGTATTGTAGTTTTTATACACCTATTCATCAAACAAACAAATGTAAAAAAAAATTAACTAAAAGACAGACACACAATTAAAAATAACTGTGTTTAATCTCACTTGTTTGGTTTAAGCTATAAGTAGATGAGAAGCTAGTCTTCATAATATCATAATGATGTACAGTAAGTGGACCACTGACTCGATTCTCACATCCCTCAGGTACGTGTGCCACTTCTGCTGCAGTGAAGTGATTATGGCATGGTAATACAGCGATATGGATCCAACATTTCAAAGAGTGGTTCACGCCTGAGGCTCCAAACCGCCACTATTCCCATCGGCCTTAATGTAACATTTTGAAACACGCACCCGCGGTTTGTCGCAGTCTTATGCAGGTGAAACATCCTGTGCGTGTGGCAGAATGTTTCTGTCAGAGGTAAAATTTGATAATGATGCTCCGCTCATCACTTAGTAATGATTCTCCTCTCTGTCTTCATCCAAACCGTGGCTCCGTGAATGCATTAGCAGGTGCGTTTGGTCAGTGACAGTGACAGGTGATTAGTTTCCACACTGATGGCACAGACCGCCGCTTCACTGTCATGTCTCACGCATGCATTGCATTCCCAGCATACCGAGACTCTGTTCTTAATTACACGCTTGGCTGAGGATTAGCTTGCCAAAGTGGGGGCTATGATCTACCAGGGGATGAATTACCATCTGTAAAACTTATTTACATAGAGAGATTTCCATAACTGACCCCCCAGGTCATTACTGATAGCTTGTAAATTGAGGTGGCTCATTCCTGTCCCTCTCCTGACATATTTCACCTGTTGTAATGTTAATGCTGCACGGATGTATGATCGTCGAGTAAAAGGAAATGATTAATATTAAAAACACAATCCACCTCAGCTATTTCCCAGACATGGAAACCATTTAATGCTGATCAGTGGTACTTAATTTTACAGTTTTGATTTAGAATAATTTCCTGATTATATCTTGAAAGTTACCAGGAAATAGCCATGTAATTTTGGTGCTATTACACCTGGGGTACAGGATGGACAGGTCCACACAGGGTTGCCAGATCTGTGTGACAAAACCAGCCAACTAGCAGATCAAAATCCACCCCAACGGCCAATAAAACTAGCGCCAGCGGGCAGACAGCATTAGGCATGTCGTGTGTACATGCTGGAGTCAGTTTGGTACAAGTAGTACAAGAAAGGGGTCATAAAGTCAGTGAACAGTCAGTCTTGTCAGTCACACAGTAACACTGGCCTTTTTTTAAAAGTGGTGAATATAATCCACCATCAGCTACCGGATTCAGTTTCAAAGTGCTTCTCCTCGTTCTGTATTCCCATTTTAACTTTTTCTTTAACAATACCTCCATATAGTGGGTTCATGTTATGACCACCAGTTTGAATTATTTCCAGAGGTGAGAAGTAACTAAGTACAATGCTTAGTTACTGTTTATTTAAGTAGAATTTTCAGGTATCTGTACTTTATTTATGTGACAACTTTTTTAATTTTACTCCCTGCAATTTAACACAAATGTCTGTCCTTTCTACTCCTTACATTTTCAAAACAGGCGCATTACTTTAGTTGATTACTTTTATGTTTCATCATTACATGTCACATTCTCAACATCAAGACTGATTTGAGCCTAAACGGATGGGACAATAACTCATAGAAAAGAGAATTACTTGGTGTACTTGGTGTATCAGTGCATTTCTCACACAACAGAGGTAACAAGATGAGAACAACGTAAAAGACGTTCTAATACAAAAACTGTATGAAGGACCTAACTAACAAGATGACCTCAAAGACGTAACAAGTCATAACACGTCAAAAATGATGCAACAAGATAAAACTGTGTAAAAGATGCAGCAGCAAGACAAAAAATCTAACAAGATGAAAGTGACGTGAAAGACATAATGCCGAAAACAATTTAACAATGTAAAAGTCTTAAAAAGACAAAAACAACAAAAGATGTGACAAGACGAAAACGATGTAACAACACAAAACTACATAAAAGATGCAACAAGACAAAAATGTAACAAGATGAAAATTATGTAAAAGATATATTGACAAAAACAATGTAAAAGACAGGACAAGAATGATGTGAAAGACGAAAACTAACAAAAAGTACAAGATGCAGCAAGATGAAAATGATGTAAACCATGTAACAAGATGGAAGTGAGAGAATTAACAAGACAAAAATGTAAAAGACGTAACAAGATGAAAACGACACAACAAGAAGCAACAGACAAGATCAGATCAGTTGTCTTTACACAGGAACAGCTGGTAGAAATGTCCTTCAGAGGGTGACTTTTTTACACTTTGAGTACATTTCAGAGCCTGTACTTTTTCACTCTTACTTGAGCAAAGAAGTTGAATCAGTACTTCTAGTTTTTACCAGAGTTGTTTTTTTTACACAAGTATCTGTACTTCTTCTTCAATGACGACGGCTCTTCCTTGTTGTTAGCTCCTGAATTCATGCAAAATTACACAGAAATCCAAAGTGAACTGATTTAAGCTGAGGTTTCCTCAACGGTACAATCTTTAGTTCCCAATCGCAGTCAGCAGTACACGCGACAGACTCTCATGCTCATTCACTGGAGGATTTTTACCAAAATGCACCTTGGGAGTCGTAGTTCAACTCTCCCTGGAATTTTTATGTCTGCAGGCTCGTACTTTTTCATCAAAGACCTTCTTCTAATGCAGTTGTTAATCTTTTGAACTAATGATTCAGCCGGGAGAGTTTGTAGTTATTGTCTATAGAAAAAAAATAATGGGACTTTTACTTCCAGAACCAGGAGAACCATCTTTCTATTTTACTTCTACTTTTATTGCTCATCATTTCTACTTTTCATTTGCAAGAGATGTGTGGCCCCTCTCACTCATTACCTAGTTTTACTTAAACTGCTGATTAATACTAAGTTTCTTCTCATTTCTTTTCAAGATTTATTCTTATTAAAAGGGACAGTTCACCCTAAAATCAAAAATACATAGTTTTCCTTTTACCTGTAGTCCTATTTATCCATCTCGACTGTTTTGGTGTAAGTTACTGAGCTTTGGCGATAGCAGCGGCAAAGATGTGTGCCTTCTGTTGACTGCAAAAGAACTAAATACATTTGAAAAATTCAACGGCAATGTCTCTTTCCAGAAATCATAACTTCCTGTTGTGAGTAGTTTCATGTAGGAACTACTTTCTTTCTACCGTGCAGGAGGAAGCGTGCATCTTCTCATGGACGAGGGGCTCGTGCTCGTGGCAGCGTGGGATATATTAACGGCGTCCACCTCGGCTGAGATGTAACCTCTCATCTGTGAGTAGATGCACACTTCCTTCTGCACGGTGATAGTGTTGTGTTGTAGAGGGGGTGTAGTTTGGTAGAAACTGCTCACAACAAGGTCTGTTGATTATCTTGAGCAACCAGGTCATAATTTATAGAAAGAGCTTTTAAGGTTTGACAAATTTCTTGTACTGCATAGCGTATATATAAGCCCTGTGACTCTAACAGTCTTCTGTTTCTACCCAGACAACAATACAGCTTCACCAAATGTCATTTCGTGACACAGAAGAGAGCTGTTCACACCCGATGCATGATGTTACGCATCCATGCTTGCACCTTGTCCTCCTCCTCCTGAGAGACAGAGAGAAGTTTGGAGAGTAATAAGATGTCCTGGAAAGAAGAATTCCTGTTTCTTGTGAAAGGTTTTAAAAGCAAGGAGAACATTTTTTTTCTTAGAGCAGCCTTTACTCACATACCCTCAGAAAAATTATAAAATATTAATTCCTCTCTTTCTTTTCTGTTTTCTTTTTCAAGTTGAAGCTGTACTAGATGAGGCTGTGGTCCCACTGTGCTTTCTAGCTACTACATGTCAGTCAAAGGTCATCTGCAGGCATCTGTGTGGCAAAAAAAATGTGCTCTTATTATTTTGTTGTTTTCATTTTTTAAAAGTCACCAGAATGCAGGAAACAAAATCTCTGAACCTCGAATCGTTCTAGTGGAGGACCTCCATATAACCTGCTATCATTTTTAAAATGCTCCCTGTTTTTGAGGTCTCTCAAGGTTTTAAAGTATGAGCAGAGTGACATCTAGTTCCATTATATTGGAGAGAAGGCAGACACCTCTACGTCAGATACCATCAAAACTAGCCCTACGAGTAAGAGGAAAAATATGTGTTTTTCATTTTGGGGTGAACTGACCCTTTAACTTCCTCTACATCTGACAGAAACTTTGCAAAATGTAACTCCAAAAAATGTACTGGTAAGTTTGGGACTCACCTGCTTGTGAGTCTGTTAGAATAATTTATGTTTCAGAAAAGTTACACCTCTACTATTTGCATTTCCCAACATCTCCTGTCACATTGTTTTCTGGGCAGAACTTGGACGTCTGCCGGAGAATTAATGTATTTCAAGTAATTTTGCCATAGAACACAACCTATATGTGGATATTTATTACAGTATCCAACAGAAAAATGAAATATGTAAATGTAACGGGAGCGTCTGTTGATGAATAATGGAACAAGGCCCCCAGAGTGTGCGCATGCAAGGTGATTATAACTACGTGTCGTCTGGCTGTATGTCAAAAATCCAAATCTACTACATATTTTACTGTGTTCTGCCTATAGGAAGATTTTTTTTTTTTTCTGTAAGTTTTTCCAAGAACTCTCATCCACTCCTCTGAACTCCGCACTCTTAGAAATAAGGGTTTCAAAAAGGTTCCACCCAACTCGATTTGCTTCTGAAGAATCCTTTTTTTGTTTTTGAAGAAAGAGTTTTTTTTTCAAGGGTTCTTTTTAAGGTTAAGGGTTCCATAAAGAACTCTTTTCATCCAAAGAACCTATTTTGGAAAAAAAAGAAAAGAACAAGAAGTCAAGCGTTCAAAACATCTTGGAATACAAAAGGGTTCTTGGTAGAACTTACTTACTGGAGTGTGTTCTAGATAAAATCCTTGGGAAACAAAAGTGTCTGCGGTAGAACCTCCTGGTTGGGTTCAAGATAAAACCCTTGGGATGTAAAAAGGTTCTCAGTAGAACCTCCTTGGGTGGGTTCTAGATAAAACTCTTGGAATATAAAGAGGTTCTTGACAGAATGCTCTTGGTAGGTTCTGGATAAAACCACTGGAAAAAAAGGATTCTTGGTAGAACCTCCTGGGTGGGTTCTAAAAAAATCCTTGGAATATAAAAAGGTTCATGGTAGAACCCCCTTGGTGAGTTCTAGATAAAACCCTTGGAATCTAAAAGGGTTCTCAGCAGTTACCCTGTGAATGTGTTCAAGATAAAACCCTTGGACTCTAAAAAAAGTTCTCGGTAGAACCCCCTTCTTGATAAAAACCCTTTGATTATAAAAAGGTTCTCAGCAGAACCCCCTCGGTGGGTTCTCTATAAATCCCTTGGAACATCAAAAGGTTCTCAGTAGGACCCCCTTCGTGGGTTCTAGATAAAACAATCAGAATATAAAAAGGTTCTCAGTAGAATCCCCTGACTGTTCAAGATAAAACCCTGGGAATTTAAAAAGGTTCTCGGTAGAACTCGCCGAGTGGGTTCTTGTTGCACCCCTTAGAGGGTGGAATGGTTTTGGATAGACCCCCAGAGAGAGTTCTTGTTGGAACCATTACATCATAGACAGGCTCTCTGTAGAACCTCGAAAGGGGTTCTGGGTGAAACCTTTCACATATGGTTCTTGGAATATTCTAGGTTTTGCTGGGTAGATTTTTCTGAAAGGGTTGCAAGTGGAACCTTTATAAAAGGTTCTAACAGGGACCAAAAAGGGTTCTCCTCTGGAGACAAGCCGAAGAACCCTTTATGGTTCTAGTTAGCACCTATATTTCTAAGAGTGTGGCGCCACAGTCGGCCGTTGTTCCTCTGATGTAATCTGAGTGATAAAAAATGCAACGTGGATTCATAGCTGCTGTTTTCACATCTCCAGTGTTTCGCTGTGAAACTGCGGAGCAATTTTCCACCGGTGGACAAGCTGTAAGGTCATTCCATCAATTCTTGTCAGCTTAGGTAACATCATTTCAGACCAGGCAGTGCCTGCTTTGCAGAGGGCGGTAATATAATAAGGGGATGAAATGTCACAACAAACCTCAAATTGCACCTCTATTTCCCCGTTCTGTGCAAAGAAGGAGGAAAAAAATCTAATTCTCTCTTTAGTTTTAATGAAACATGATCGCCCCCGCTGTTCAAAAGCCTTGTGTTCTGCCAACTGCATGACCCTATACCGACACACACAAAACACACACATATTGACATTCTCACAATGTAGTTCACACACACACACGTAGACCCACTTTTCTATGCCTCCTAGTCTTTTGTCATGAGGTTGTTATTCAATTTGCCCCCCCCCCCCACCCCACCCCTTCCATCTCCCTGATTGTGCTTCTTGTGGGTCATGTTTCCTCAGGGGGTTGTTAATGGCGGCATAAGTGAAAACACAAAATATAGGAAGCAGCACAGATTCCAGGAAATGGGAATGATACAGTCTGAACTGATGGAGGAGGGCCTAAGGCACCATATGTTCTAGGTGCACTGTGACTAACACGTTTTCTGGCAGCTCACGAACACAGGATTTATAGACAGATACAAAAGAGTGCTGTCGACGCATAGTGTAATGGACTATTTTATCAACTAATATATAAATTGGTGCTCTTCCCCGCTGGCTGAACCTTAAAATAAATTAAGAAAAACATCTTCAATCACTGTCAGGATACGTGGCGGCTGAAGTTGGTGCACCGTTGGCATCATAGCACAGAACAATGCAGTGTCGCATACATATTACATCCTTGGTTTGTCCCTTAAGCATCGGTATTTGTATTTAATTTAGCCTTTCATGCGTGCAACATCTCTGTCTAATTAGTGAATAGGTTTTAATATAGTAGACCTCCTCCTCATTAGCTCGTCATAGCCTGTGGTTAGATTCAGTTTTAGTAGATAGAAAAAGTCTCACATCTTTTACCCACAGCCAGCAGCAGACACACCTCACACCCTGCTGTTGACTGGACCTCTCACTGTCAGACGTGACATCTTACTCTCTTACAAATAAAGGTGCTGACTAGAACCAAACAGGGTTCTAGAGTTTGAGGCCATGGGAGAACCCTTTTGATCCCTGTTAAAACCTTTTATTAAGGCACTTCCACTTGGAGCCCTTTCAGATAGTTCTACCTAGAACCCAAACCTTTTTATATTCGGTTTTATCTGGAACACACTCTAAGGGGGTTCTACCAAGAATCTTTTCATATCCAAAGATTTTATCTGGGACCCACCACGGGGGTTCTACAGAGAACCTTTTTATATTCCTTTTTTGGTTCTTGTTAGAACCTTTTATATAGGTTCCATTGGCACCCTTTCAGAATGTTCTACCTAGATCCCAACATAAAGGGTCACAGGTAGAACCATCTGTAAAAGGTTCCACCGAGAACTTCCAATGAGAGTTTCTACAATGGTTCCACCCAGAACCCACTCTGGAGATTCAATCCAGACCCTTTACATCTTCTAAGTGGGTCAACAAGGTCCCACTCAGTGGGTTCTACAGAGAACATTTTTTATATTCCAATGGTTTTATCTAGAACACACTAAGGGGGTTCTACCAACAACCATTTTTACATCCAAGGATTTTATGTAGCACCTACCAAGGGCGTTCTACAGAGAACCTTTTTATATTCTTCTTTGGTTACTATTAAAACTTGTGTAAAGTTTGGAACACTTTCTAAGTTCTACCTGGAACCCAACATGAATGGTTGTACACAGTACCATCTGTAAAAGGTTCCATCCAGGAGCCCCTCAGAGAGGTTCTACAATGGTTCTATTCAGAACCTTCTCAGGAGGCTCAGTCCAGACCTTTACACCTTCTAAGAGGGCCAACAAGTTCTCATGAAAACCTTTTTACTGCAAGAGTTGTTTTTTTCTAGAACCCATTCAGTTTTAGCAAGAACCTTATTCATAGTCCAAGGGTTTTATCCATAATCCATGGAGTGTGTTCTACAGAAAATCTTTTTATATTCCAAGGGAACCAACCAAGGGAGTTCTACTGAGAAGCTTCTGATATCCCAAAGGTTTTCTCTAGAACTCACAAGGGGTTCTACAGTGAACCTTTTTACATTCCTTGAGTTTTATCTAAAACACAGTCAGGGGGTTCTACCAAGAACCCTTTCATAGTACAGTACAAAAAATCTGTCCTCTAAAAATGGTTCTTTGGATAGAAGGGTTCTTAAGGGAACCTTTAGTCTTACAAAGAACCCTTGATAAGCCCTTTCTTCAAGAAAAGGGTTTTTTTAAGAAGGCAAATGGTTCTGGAATGTCAGCCCTTCAGGAAGAACCCTTTTGGAACCCGTTTTCTTCAAGAGTGTATCCTCACACTCGTCAGCACTATGTCACTGAGTCACTTTACTCACAGCAGATGCACGTTATGTATATACGGTTTAATCAAAATGTACGTTCCCCGGGGGAATTTAATCTGCAGCAGAAAAAAAAAATCCTGTGTGCCCAAAATAAGACTTGATTATTTTACAACGACTACATAAGAAAATAAGATGTTATGATTTTATTAAAAAACAGGATCAGATTTGTCAGACATGTGGGTTAAATGAAAAAGAAAATGAAAATGTATTTTTCAATTGTCCTTTATAATTTGATCCAAGAAAGAGGTTTTTGGGCAAAACCAGAAAACAAAACCCTTGTGTCTGGAGGACACTGACATAATGGAAAGGCTTTATGAGACAGACATTTTTGAATTGTTAGAATATCTGGACAATGCACGGTCATAAAGAGAAAAATGTGTTGTATAGATAGATTTTATATTGTGTTTCTGTGTAAAAAGAAAAGTGTTTTACTTTACTTTCTTTGGTTCAAGAACCTTGTGCAGTCTGGTTTGCAGCAATATGTGGTTTTATTATGTGCTGTGGAATCTCATGTGGGATGGACAATTTCTGCATTACGGGAAAATAAATAATTCATTCATTCCAGCATGTTCTAGTCCCCAGATCGTCAAACACCGATGTCAGGTCACGCCTCTCGGCATCTCATACCTACGCACGCGGTTCTCTTTAAGACTCATATATGGCCCCTTTACATTTGAAAAAGGAGACATCCATGTCAAATTATCTAACCCTCACTGTCCACATACATCCGTGTGTTCCACTAGAGGGCGCTGCTCAGAGTCAAAAGTTACCCCAAAGAAGAAGACAACAACAAAGGCCCAATTCCAAATTAGCCCCTACACACTGAGTGTGACTTTCTGACGGAAACAGGAACATTCATCATGATGGATACTGTAATTAAATAAATATTAAAACGATAATCTTATGAACAGAATTGTCAAAGATGTAAGTGGCAACGACAGGCGCACTCATTACATCCATGACAAGAAAAGAAAAGAAAATGATTAATTAAATAAATTAAAGCTCGCTCCCACGCTTGTCTTGCAAACATCTCTGTTTTGTTGAACATATTTTCATCATGTCATCCTGTCATGTGTGTGCGAGAAATGTCTATCAAACGTCTGTTTGAGCTAAGTCGCTTATTACTTATCTTAATAACCGCACCTCGCACGGAACTAACTGTCGTGGCGTTTCCTCCGTCCCTGCACCTGAGAGGAGTGTGGTTGGTGAGCCTGCGTCAGTGCTGACTCACTGCCCGGAGGGCTTTGTAACCCCCTCGCCCTGAAGGCTGACTGGTTTGGAAAGGCGCAAACGGAGTGAGAGTGGGTGGAGGGAGGGTGCAGGGACCGGGATTGGAATTGGGCCATGGTGATGCTGGGGTGTAATAATGTACCTCAGAAGTTCAGTGTGTATTTTTGGAGCAA
Source organism: Lutjanus campechanus (assembly GCA_027495735.1). Classification (NCBI taxonomy): domain Eukaryota; kingdom Metazoa; phylum Chordata; class Actinopteri; order Lutjaniformes; family Lutjanidae; genus Lutjanus; species Lutjanus campechanus. The sequence continues at coordinate 39,311 of JAJHUR010135551.1, read as the reverse complement.
TGTATTTTTTTCTCTGGATAATGGGCTGTTGGACAAATTGGCTTTTTGGTCCAATGGGACAATTTTCTGACTATTGGGGCTTCAGAAAAATTAGCATTCTGAACAGCGGCATGGCATCTGTCTCAGACGAGTCTCTGGCACAGATGCCCCAAGTGTCCTCACCCCATGGGTGACAATGGACTAAGTGTGACACAAACCAAGCATAATATTGACTTTCAAAGAGACAACTACGGTTAGTTAGCTAAAAGGATGGTTTGGATTTTTTTAAGTGGGGTTGAATGTTGTACCTATCCATAATCAGTGGCGGTCGACACGCTCCCAGTTTATGGGATTCTGCTGTTGGAAGCTAAAAAATTTACTGCTGTGGACAGGGTCAGCAGCAAAATGTATTTCACCCACCTAACAAGCAAGTGCACACCGTGTCTAGAATATTTTCACCACTTTAACTTTGCCATCAGACAGCCTTTTCTGGCCAGAAACCACCATTATATAAGCCAAATATCGCTCTCTCCAAACCAACCAAACTTCATTGATTAAATCAGTAATTTTATCTCACAGAACACTGGAGTTGCTGGTCTACCGCTGCCTTTATCGGTTAGTTTGTAGATGTTATTGTGTGACTTTGTCTCATTGTGTGACTTTGGTGAATCCAAACCAACCCCTTTAATATACCAAACAAACTGACCAATCGAGGCAGCAAGAGACCAGCAACTCTGGTGTTCTGCAAGTTAAAATGACTGATTTCACCTATGGAGTTTGGTTGCTTTGCAGAGAGTTAAATTTGGCTTATACAACAGAGTTTTCCCATCAGAAAAGACTGGCTGATGGCAACATAGAGCTGTGAAAACACTCTAAATATAGTAAGGTATAGGTGGCTAAAATATGTTTTGCTTCTGACCCTGCCAGCAGAAGTACATTGTTTAGCCTCCATACTGGTACTCCTCTCTGCTTCTCCAAGATAGGGTTGTCCATCTATTGTAGGTAACACACTGACTATTGATGAGTATGTCAAATAATCCCACCTCAAATAATCCAAACTATCCCTTCAAGAGTGCAAATCTAATCTTTTCAGTCAGTTTTCAAGCTAGGCATGCATTGGTTCCAGCTTCTCAAGTGAAACATTTCAACATCTTAACATGTCACACTGGGCTCTGGGAAATTATAATAGGCACTTGTCACTGTAGTCGGACCAGTGTTCTCAGTTCTGATTTTGTTCCTTACTGGAACAGCACAGTATTTTTAGTGCTCACACCATTTAGTGATATTACCCTGTAAGACTGCACATTAATTTGTGTGATGAAGTGTACAGGCTCCATGTCTGATTCTACACCATCAACCCTGCGAGCGTGACAGAAGTGTCGGCCCCAGAGGCCTAAAGCTTTCACCGTGACAGACAGCTCAACAGCCATTATGACAAAACAGCAACATGAACCGAACCAGTCAGTGAAACCCCGAGACAGAGGTACACGTGGCTTCGTTAGAAGAGAGGGGAGTGAGATGCTGCTTGACATCAGTGACGTGAGGAAGTCAAATGAGGCAAAACAAAAGACTTTCTTTTCTCCTCCGCGTTCACACAATGTAATAAGAGAGATACCTCGTAACTGTTTCTTTCTTAGCCTTTCCACAGTCAAAAAACGTGCAAAAGAATGGATTAAACTAAGTTTTGCTTGGGGCCTTGTTAGCCTCAGTCTTTAGCATGTCGTCATCAGTGAATATTGAAAACCTCTCCACAGAGTTCTCGGCTGCAGTAGCTGCTTTTTATGCCTTCTTAGAGGCAGGCAAAACAAACTGTGAGCACAACAGTGACATAACATCACCTTTAATTAACTATTTGGAGTCACGCTTCTGGGAACCACAAAAATGTCCATCATTGACTCTCTTTTATCTGTTTTGGTCTCTACTCACTCCTGAGGGAAACATCTGTCTCTAAAGATGCTAAATGCTCTACTGTGTACACCAGCTAGTTGCCACTTTTGTCTGTCTCTCATTTGGTGCTGAGCAGGTAGTGTGCAGTGGGTTTCTATGACTCTGTCGCCGATATCAGCTGCCTGCTGGAGCCAAAAATGAAGCTATGAGAGCTGTGACAGTTAACCAAAACAGTAAAGCTGTTGGTCTGACGGCTAAAAAATGGTTGATAATTACAAACAACCTTTTAAACACTGACACACTTGCTTTTACACTGGCATTTGATTATAAAAATACAAATATTAAGTCATTTAACTGCATTAAAGCAACATTATGCCCAAATTGGTACTTTTTGCAATTTGCCGTCCCTACTTTTCAGAGTGCAGTTCACATCATCAGTCATAAATACGGACAGTTATACACGAGTGCCAACAACTTTACTAGCACAAGCAAGCCAGCTAATATTACTCACTAGTCCAAAAGCAAGACGCCCAGCTCAGTGTCTGTCTTGCAGCCTTTTCACGAGGCTCTTGCTAACAACTAAAAGCCAGTCTCTTGGCTGACCTCTTGCTCGGTCACTGTCTTTTTCTCTTCTTCACCTGACAAAGTTCTCTGTCAGTATCTTTGCCTCTGCCATGATGTCTGTAGAAGCAGCTGAGCCCGGTTCTGTTGCTTACTTCCCTGGCTCCAGTTCCGGTGCCCATTCCAGCACCGCTCCCCATCAGCATCCCTCGGGCCTGAAAAGGACCTCCTGGTGGTCCAATGTTCCTGTGCTAACCGTGTAAACACCAGCACTCTCCCACGCTAGCTGCACAGCTAATTGAGCTAACAAGCTGACAGCAGCTGTAGTTAGCAGCTTCTTTTAGCAACAAGTAGGGAGGAAAATCAGAAAACATGTAGCTTTTCCACAACCAAAAAAGGACTTTCTGTGAGATTAACTGAACACGAACATGACCCTCAGCAGAGCGGTTGAATCAAGACAGTCAGCAGAGAACCGTATAAAGAAATCCACAAAAACTTGACACTAACTTGTTGTCCAAAATAGAAAAAATAATTGAAAACATTGCATTTAATATGAACATCCTTGTACAAACCTTGTAACATTCCACATATTTTACAGGAAGTAAGGGAAAGCACAATCGGTCGGCTTTAAAATATAAAAAATAAAAAATAAATGTTGCTTTAAAACACAATTTCTCTTTTGAGAATAAGTCCACTTGAAAAACTAAACCAGCCACTGATGACGTTTTAAACCAACTTATGGATGGTGAACAGATGCATTTGTCTTCCGTGCTCCACTGGAAGACGGTCACATATAACCCCCATACTCAAGTCCCTTCATTGGCTTCCCGTTTCATTTAGGATACAGTTTAAAATTCTCACCCTTACTTACAGAGCATTACACAACCAAGCACCTGCCTATATCACTGAACCTCTCCACCCTTATTCCTCTGTTCGCCCTAAATTCGTTATCGGTCCCACGCACTCGCGTGGTGATCGAGCCTTTGAGGCCATAGCTCCTAAACTATGGAACTCTTTACCTGCACCTTTACGGTCGGCTGATTCTGTGGACTCATTTAAAAAGCATCTAAAGACTCACCTGTTTAGGCAGGCGTTTGGGTGACTACGTCTGCACCTTGTGTTCTAAATGCATAGCCACATTGTATATTGTGTCTTTCTACTGGGGTTTCATTGTAATTATTGCTCCTTGTTTCCTCATTGTACTTTGTTTTTTAAATGTTGTGTAAAGCACTTTGTGACTTGCGTCTGTGAAAAGTACTATATAAATAGATTTCTTCTTCTTCTTCTCCACTGTGTGATAAGTGATAAAGTGTTTCATTGGACGCAAATTTAGTAATGTGCTCCAGAAAGACAAACTCCGAAATACCATTAAAATACCCGAGAATATCTACAAAAAGACTATTTTGTCATTGTTGAGCCACACACTGGCATACAGGTGACATATAGGTTAATATAAGTGATTAAAAACACTTAAACATCGATTTAGACTTCATGGGAACTATAATTAGCTAGCTAGAGAAGACAAAATCTGCCAGGAAAATTGGTGGTTGATGGCTAGAAATGAGATGCCTGCTTTTGTCTACCTCTGTCTGAAATCAAGAACCTTTTGTTAAAAAAAAAACACTACTCTATGTGGTACATCCCACCACCCACGTTTTCCTTGTAAATTGCATATGTGCTATACGTGAAGAGAACGCTTGGCATGCGTAGCGACAGTAACTAAGGGGGGGTGTGGCGCAGCGATGGTCAATTGTAGTGTTTCAGTACCAAATTGTAGTAGCCCATAATGCTACGCTCCAGTGGGGCAGAAAGCGAAAAAAAAAGAAAAAAAGAAGAAGAAAAAAATCCCCTCCTCTGTTGTGCTCCTCATCGTCCTGTGAGGTTCTCACTGCTCTGCTGGCTTGGGGCCTGATTCTTTAATCAATAAACCAATGTTACTGCTCAATAGCTCAGCAGAGACCTTGCCCAGCGCACTGGCCTGGCTAACACACAGCAGGTTTCTACATTACACCTCCTCCTTACTCTTTTGTCATTAATAACACTGATGCAGGACACCCTGCAGAGAGCGCCGTCCTGTGAAAACACTTAGACAAGGTGCGGCACGGTGTGGCATCCTCTGCGCTATTGAGCACAAGAAGAAAGATTTTTATTATTTATTCATGGAGATGGATTCACATCCACACTAGTTCCACAGCTGGGAGAGCAGATAACATCAGTAGAAATTAGCACCTTCGGGGACGTCCCAGTTGCCATTGAGCTTCAAAATTAAAAATGTGGGGGGGGGGGGAGTAAGCATCAGAGGAGCCTTCAGAGAAAAAAGGGATGAAGGACTTCCCATTTGTAATGCTGTTCACAGAAGAGCTGATTGGTATTCAAGCCACTGTTGACTTTTGTCTTTACCACATACATTTTAATGAAAAATGTGTTCTACTTGGGTGGCTATTATTTCCTCCTCCCACTGAACCGTCTCGCTGACCCTACTCCGCCGGATCTGTTTGATTTTTAACCCCCGGTGTCATCAAAACACTCCTCCATTAGATGATTTTACACCTCCCCACTTGTGTTGAGGTGCAAAGAAAGGATAAAGGCTGGATACAGCTACATAAAGCTTCCTAATGCTGCATCTTGGATCTATTTCCCTACCCACCTTGCCTGAGTGAATAATTTTATTATTCTAATGATTATAGCAATAATGGCCCGGGCCTTTGAGGACTGGCATTTTTCCGTGCGTTATCTTCCACAACAGGGACAGACGGTGTCTCCAGTGTTCTTTTGTGGTCTACAGTGAAATGTTGTATCAATAAAATGCAGAGACAGTAGACAGTGGGTATGAATTATTGAAAGGCACAGTGGTTCGGCTGGGGTTCTAATCTCCACTGTGCAGTTAATTTGATGTTCTTGTTTTTCTGTTTCGGATTCAACCTGCAATGCACCATCCGTCCCTGCAAATACCACGGACGCAGAAGAGGAGCAGACCGGTGGGAAGTAAATGAATGATGGCGCTGATGCTAATGTCCTCTGCCAGCCAAGGTCTTGTTTAATAAACCTCAAGATGAGATGGGCGTGCGAGAAATAATGTGATCAAAAATAAGCCTCGTCAATTCAAGCCCACACACCTGAAGCTGCAGCTGATAATGAAAGCGGAATCCGTAATGAGGGTGAGTGTTGTTTGTGTGTGTGTGTGTGTGTGTGTGTGTGTTTGGAGGAGGGGGCTGTAAGAACATCCCGCCATTCAGGAGCTACACCGGCTTAAGGGATATGTTTTGTAACCTGTATCGCCGCTCTGGAGAGAATATCAATATCTAAGGCAGGCAGTTGATCAGTGGGAAATGTTCATTCAGCAGACTGATCCAAACTCTCGTTTATCTCCCTGAAAAAGTCTTGCATTGCCTTTCACACGCACAGCAGGTGGGTCCGGCACAGTGACACACCAAGCCTTGATTGGAATACAATCAGCCAGCACAAGATTCAACAAATTGGTCGATAAAGACAATGGGTTATTATCTCCCAGCCGCATCAGGACAGGGGAATTAAAGTCCCAGGCTTTCTAATTAGTCGTTCTTATTTTATCATAATCGATTCGAGGCTAGAGAGGGGATACTCAGCCAACAGCGGGGAGTTCACAGGGAAATTTGCTCTGGTAAAATGACTCTGCTGCTGTGAGCCTGATAGCTGCAGATATATTCAAACAGCTGCACGTTCGCAAACCTAATGTGCTCTTTTGCACCGTCACAAGAGGAGAAAATGGGGCAAATTAAAGTAATAGATTTTATATTCTCAAATCTCCATAAAGACTCAGATGAAGTTGTGAGAAAAATGAAAATTACAAAGAGATGAGAGAAAGCACACATTCAGGAGCAACATAGTGGTGTTTGAAACAAACACATGCAAACTGTGAGGAGTGCATCTTGGGGCGAGTTCATGGAGTATTTAGAAACTGAAAACATATAGTATCTGATTTAATTAAATAATAACTTGATGAACACATTTTTTCATGCTAAAAGTTTTATTTACAAATTGTAAAGCATTTGTGAGGCAAATTGTGATTTGTGATTTTGGGCTACATAAATCAAAGGCTACATAAATAAAAATTTGATTGATTGGCGTAAAATGTCATGCCAATAAAGCTTACTGAAAATTGAAATGACCACACTGCAAGTTTAAAACTAGGACACTCAGAGTGCAGAACGTTTCTCTATGCAAACCTGCAAAGGACAAACTTCACGGTAAGTATTATTGCTTGTTTTTGTGAAGCATTAAGTTTGAACATTTTTCTTTACTGTCTCTGGTTGGAGTTTATTCACATCTGAATGTGAGTACAAGTTTAATTCTCAGTGTATTGTAGGTTCATACTTAACAAGAGCTAGCTCAAAGTTCAGATCACAGGTATTTAAACTAATCCTACTACCCGCAAAGTTCACTGAAATGGTTCACATTCATATTTCACAGTTTTGAATTCTGAACTAAGTTCACAGTCCAAAAAAATGAGAGTTTGGTTACAATGTAGTCATACTAAAATGATTGTTTTATGTTTGAATGAATGGAGGTAAATTACATATACAGTATGTATAGTTATTTTCTGTTGTTCTATTGTCTAACAGAGACTCCGGTCTGCAGTGTAGCCCAGCTCAGCATGACCAAAGAAAGTTTTCATATCACGTCGATATTTCTACCCATATTCGCATGCTCTCTTTTTCTTTTTCTCTCAATATGCTTTAATGACGTGCTTGTCAGATAAACAATATTGCCAAAGCATCAGTATTACATAGTTTATCTTTCTCTCTCTCTCTCTGCGAGTCTGCATCACACTCAATTTCAATTGATGACACTCATCAACTCACTCAGGAATTAATGATGCTCGAGTTCACGGTCATTAGTCGCAAACTGTTAAAAAATCGTTAGCATGTTCGATGAACGGCGCTCTTTTAGTGTGTTTGTGCACAACGCTGATAATTGATGATATGCATGCATGATATGTGTGTTTACGTTTATATAGCCACATCTTAGTTTTATTTTTTTTAAAAGCGCTATTACTATTGTAGAGATGTTACAATTGTATCAGTTCTTCCATGAAACCGCTGTCCCTGAGCGCTCCATAACAACTGCTGTCTGTATGAAGTTTGGACCACTGCATTTGTCGGCTACCCCAGAGGATGTTTATTGTGATATGGAGTCATTGTATTGCTACGACTGCCTGCTTTGTCATTACTGAACTTTTCCACCACCCACTAGACTGTGATGTATACAATTCAATCCACAAAGGCCAAATGCCCTATCTCGGAATTTCAACATAAGTGAAAAATAATTTGTACATCTGCACTGTGATTCGGGGTTTCCTTGGTCCTTGCCAAACCCTTCAGCCAAGTTTCATGAACACTGGGCCAGTAGTTTTTCCATAATGATGCTGACAAATGGACAAACAAGCATCACTGAAAATATAATATGCCTCGTTGGTTTGAGGAAATAATAATTAAGTCCTATAATGCAGGATTTCTCAAATAGTAGTATGAGTACCTCTAGCGGTACTTTGGAGCACTGCAGGAGGTGCACAAGATATTTTTAAAACGTTGATAAAATATCAGTAATGCATTATTCCTAAAATAAGTATACTGCAATAAGCTCAAATGTAAATGTAGGTTTGATAAACCACATTTTATATTCAGTGTATTATTGTATAGTATACTATATACATTCAGCTTCAGTGCAATTGTTAACTGCCACAGAAGCTCACAATACACTCACTTTACTACATGACTCACCCCCTGAGATCTTGTCCTAAACCCAACCAAGTAGTTTTTGCACCTAAGCCTAACCATTTTGAGGGTATAACATATAATAGGCATTTCCTGTAGCTGCTGTGAATCCGCAGATAGACCCAGAAAGCAACAAATGCCAACACGTTCGCTGTGAAGCCAGTTTCGACATTGAATGACAGATAAAAAATAAAGAAAAAGGATTTGTGGTTGAGACACAGCAGCAATAAAAGTGGGGAGAAAAAAGAGAAAAATGAGAAAAGAGCGAAAACAGAACCATAAAGCTGTTTACTAAATCAGATACTGATGGCGCAGCGGTGTATTATACTTCTTTATGAGCGTTTTCTTTTTCGCACTGGTCAGGAGTTACTTGGCTGAAAAATATTTCAAAAGGTGGAACATTATTTTAAAAAGTTTGGGAACCTCTGAGAAAGGGGCTGCCAATTTGCACTAAAGTACCGAATGAGATATTGCAGTTACAGAAGCAAGTGGAACGGAGGCTTGTCCAGATGTGACTTCGCCTCTCTATTGAAGCCATATTACGATATTTTTGCACCTGCCCTCATAAAAAAAGAAAATTGTTTGCTTCAGTTTCACGGGTCCTGTTTGTCGGTGTATGCTATAACCACATATTGCTCTCTGCAGGATGTGTGCATTATACCAAAGAAAATATATAGAAGGAGACGTTTCATACAACCCCCCCAACCTACATTATGAGAAGCAGCTTGTCTTTAGCTTCCATGTGGCAGAAAGAATTTACATCAATGCAACATAACATGCAATGGCATTTAATGTCCCCACAGCTCAGTAGTGGATGCCAGTGGCACTGTGATGTACGTTCAATTCTTCCACTGAGAATGATGTGAGGTGACAGTGGATTCGGTCAGGATTGGTGTGACATGCACTCTGTGAACAGGAACCCATCCTTGAAAAAGCAGCACAAATGATATTTCCCCTTTCCTGTGCACCTGCTGACAAAGCTGAGGAACGGTTTCTTAGTAAACATTCTACAGAACCACAAACCAGTGGACTTACAAGAAACCCGTTTGTCGGTGGAAGACATACAAAATTAGCTGGACTGCCTCCTGATAGTCAAAGATTCAAATCATCAGTCGACTGAGATTTGTTTTGGACATTTTTTCCCTGTCAGTCAGTGGCATTACAGTAACAGGATAAAACAGACAGACGCTTACAAAAATGCAAGGGGAGAACATTTCAATGAGAAATTATCAGCTGGCACACTTAATAAAAAAAATACTCGTGACTACATGCACTGCTGGTTAGCTGATGTGAGGGTGAAATGAGTGGTTAGTGGTTGTTTATTAGCTGTCATTAAACACAGGCCAATGCAACAGCACTGCACACTGTAAGCTTAACAAATAGAGTCTCTAAATCACGGCAAACGACAAAATTAACCGCGATGGAAGCAGAGAAAAGTGATAGAAATGGAGTGGAGGTGATGCGCCGCAGCAGCCACTTCACTTTGCTTGTTTGTGCTTGTTTGTTGTCAGATTGTGTCTGACAACATTATGGACAGGCTCGTGACAGTGAGAGATCTTTTTCATACAGAGATAGGGTACGTCTTGTTTAACCAGAAACAGCTGCTTTATCGATAACTAACCTGACTCCCTTTGCCAAACATCATCATCATCAGCTTCATTAAAACTCGACAGGGACAAAATAAAATTCACCCACCGTCTTCCGACTGTTCTAACAATCATCAACTCCGCTTCGGTCTAAATTAATTTTTAATTCACGGCGTGAAGGAGCGCGCAGCGTGTGGGCCAGGTGATGCCGAAGCGCCGCACATCCGATGATTTTAAAAATTAAATCTATAGGATTGTTTACTTTCTCTTACTGTGATTAAATCTTATGTTTTCACATCAAAGATGACAACTTAAAGGCAATAAAACCCGAGTCTCACTGGTGAAACATACTCACGTAGGCGGATATAGGAATTTATTGTGGCGCACTGAACTGAAAAGAGGAAGGATGTGTCGCCAGATCTGATTCAAATGAAAAAACTCACACAGCCCTAAATATTAGATGGATTAGCAGATTACAGTTATGGTTATTGAATATGCAACGGATCACAAAATTGGTATGAAATCAGATCCTGATACTGCATTGGGTTTTTTTTTATCTCCAGTATTCCATATAAAATAAAGTGCCATTTTTCAAATTGTACACTGAAGCATCGTTTAAGCTCAGCTATCTAAAAATCTTTGCCGTTTTCGAGCCCTGGAAAGCCCGCTTTTCAAAAAAAAATATCTATAAAGCTGCAATTCTTCACACCCCCTTTGGTCATATCTTGTGTCATGTTATCTGCATTGCAACACTAAATTCACTAGTTTCCTCTGCTTCTAGGCAGTTCGGCTGTGCAAGACTAGAATTCACACAACAAAGACCGCAAACACAGAAAGTCTGCCAGAGCCCGCAGCAGAGCTGCTCCGTGAACAATGCCTCCGAGGAGAGGGGTTATTTCGCCTTTAAAGAGGGTGAAGCCCACCACAAGTGCCAAAGCAACAGCTGCGCAAGGCTGCAACAGATGTGTAAATCGCTCCTCATGAATAAGTCAAAACTCAAAATTTAGGATGATAAAACTTTGCTGAACAACATCCTTGTTTTTTTGCAATAGCCGTTGTCCATGTGTTCATATTTGCTGTTCACTCAGGCACAGCAACATACATTTCTGCAAAGGTTTGTTTGTTTCTCATCTCTTTTCCTTGTAAGGCTGAGTGGTCAGGACAGCATCAGCTGGCATTAGTCAGCCTTAAGGCTTATCTATTAACGGTATAGAAGCTGTGCTCTCTGGAGCAAACTGAGGAGTCAATGTTGGTTTGTTTTATATACCTATTGCTCCCCGTTGCCCCGGGGTCACAAAAACTCATTAAGGATGTATTAATGGCTCAATTGAGGCTCCGTCTGAGCAACCATCTGTGACCGTACATGTGGTGAGCAAAAGGGAAAAGCAGTAAAACCACATGTTAAATGTAGCTACCTCTGGCATCCAAACACACACATACACAGACACAGTAAAGCATGCAAAATCCTCTATAATTAGCTTTTCAACAGAGCACGGAGGCTTGCAAAGCACATCAGGAAAGCTACTGGCTTGTACCCAGTACAGATCAGGAGTTAATTATAGTCCTTACCCGGGTCTTTGTGGTCAGCGCTCTGGCTGGACAGCAGGAAGAGGTAATCCTGACAGGTGTCCTGATCCAACAGTGTGCTGTTGTGGAGGCAAAGGTCAACAATTAGGGTCACAGCTCTCTGACAGACCATGTCATACTCCTCTCGGTCAGAACTCATGCTCCCAGCAGCATCCTCAGCCGTGTGTGCTCATCCAAGGGGACTAACACACCCACACGCACACGCTGCAGCCTGGCATGCAGAAGATAAATGCAACTTGTCTCCGTCCTCGGCTGATTCTTCTTCTTCTCCTTCTTCTTCTTCCCACAGTCTCTCGAGTGTGTTTACCCACAGACACACTTGATTGTATGTGTGCATGTTTGTGTGTCAGTGTGCTTCGGCTTGTGTGTGTGTAAGCAGCAGGGCCAAGATTGTTAAGTGCATGAACATGTTGTGTGCATGCTGTGACATAAATGTGTGTGTATGTGTGCAATAGTGTGTAAGGGCTTAATGAATCCCATTTGCCCCCAGGTGACATGTGGACAGAACTATTGCATCACATATATACCAAAGAAGCATGTCAAATGAAAACAACACGATCATGTGCAATACTCTACACGTTAAGAAACGCCAGAGCTTAGCGACCCCCATCCTCCACCTTCACCTCCTCTCTCCTAATCATTCACGTCCTCACATCGCCCCCTCCTCTCACCCCCACCCTTCATCTGGCTGTAACGTCAGCACCACTCCTGCTCTGACTGCGCACAAAAGAAAAAAAAAAAAAAAGAAAGAAAACATAACGACCACTGGGCTTGTTTTTCTCAGGTTTGACTAGCACGGCTGGTCCCTGCAGGTCAGAGTGTCTCCTGTGATGCACTTCCCCTGAGCCGAACCACCTGTGACTACCAGGTCTCGCCGCTCCCACCGCCAATCCCCCATCGCCCTGATTGTGATCCCTGTCGGTTTACGACCTGTAATGATGAGGGTTTAACTATGTGTGTTTGTCAGTGTGAGAAACAGGGAGAAAAAGAGAGACCAATTTGTAAGGCTGTATACAATGTGAAAAAATGGTCACTTATAGCCAAGCTTGAGGATTAACATGTAACGGAGTTGTGTAATTAGGATACAAAAGAAAGGTATTCAATTACAGATAAAGAAAAAAACATAATGAGATTTCATATACATTTAGCAAAAATTAGGATTATTCGCAGGGTTACAATTTAAAGAAATATATACTTTAAAGTAAATAATGATATACTACAATTTGCAGTGCACACACATTACCGCACTTCACGAGTCTCACAACAACACAAACCAGCTAATACTACAGACCCTTCTTTAGTCCCGCCCCTCTCCCGCCCTGTGCGCCAATAACACTTGAGCACCACTGGAAACCAACTTCCTCCTTCCTTGTTTCTTGTACTTAAATATGCTACGTGCTAAACTCGTCTATGTTGATTAAAAAAATAATAATACATTTTTTGAAGACGGTTGCTAAGGGACCTGTAAAAGCAACATATACTTTATATTTTCACATCTTCATTTAGTTAATGTTACCAAAATCTATTTTCTATCAATTGTTAGCTAGCTAGTTACATCTGATGGCTAATATTAGCAAAATGTCAGCTAGGTAGCTAGCTAATCTACATCAATCTAGTTAGCTGGCTAGTTACAGCCGATAACTAATGTTAGCAAGTAATGACTTAGCCAGCGTTTTGCTAACATTTGCTAACTTAACTTAAGATGTGACTATAAATATACCCCCCCCCCCCCAACATTTTTTAACCATCTTCAAAATTAGTTTTTCTTTTTAAAATAGACAACCCAAGCACATAGCATATTTAAGTACAGGATAGGAGAAAAGAGAACGATTCTGCCGGGTACCAAACTTGCAGCTGCGGTGGCCTCAGGCTGGGATGTACTTTATCATGTTTTCTACCAGAAGGGCACTCTAGAGGGCACTCCGTTTGGACATTGGACCTCTCTACTTGGCATTTTATCAGGTTTTATCTACCACAGTGGCGTCCTAGAGTACTTCTCATGTTTTTTTGTTTTTTTTTTAATTTGGCTGCATTCAAGTCCTTGAGAGAAAATTATTTGATGTGTAATCTGATATTTTAGTTTGACCCATGTCATATCTACTAACATTAGGGAGGTGGGATTTATTACCTTTCTTACATCCAGCCACCAGGGGGCGATCAAGGTGTTTTGGTTTCACTTTTAGGAGGCTGTCATGTTGCCCATTTCTGATATATGTCAGTGGTAAAAATACAAACCCCAGACGAGAATAGGTTTATGACAGTTAACAGAAACATACTTAACAAAGTAACTTTACATTTAAATGAACATAATTATCATTATTAATCTAAACGTGTGCTAACGCATAACAAAGAAAGGATATCTGGACAAAAAAACTGACGAACCTAACAACGAACGTAAAAAAATTCTATTGGGTTTTACAATTCCAGCGTATTTGGTACTGAAGTATTTCAAAAGTCACAAAAGTAATCAAGTTACATTATTTTAATATTGTGATACTACCAATCATGTTACTGGCTACATTTTAAACGGGTAATATCAGAATACATATTTAAAGTAACCCTCCAAATACTGCTTATAAATGCTGATAGATGTGTTTCTTTTTAATGCAGTGTGTAACCTTGCTGCTGTTTGTAAATAAATGTGAACTGGGATGTTAAATTGCTTTAATGTATCTGCTGGGACACTGTAGTTAATGAACCCGTTAAAAAAAAAACAAATACATCTCTCGGAGCTGATCCTCCGAGGATTCAATTCAAATTAATTTCTCATATCTGATCATTAGAATAAGTGAACATACAAATGTGTTTTATTTTCCTAACCAAGGCTGTGAAGATGGGGATGGGGGGGACCCAGGTGAGGACAGAAAAAGAAAACCTAATTGACTTTTCTGTTATATTAGACTGAACTATATGTGAACTTTCTTGACCTCATACTTTAATTATGTTCCTTCCAACTTAACCATTAATCAAAGTAATTCAATGAACCCTGTGACGAATAATGCATCAGAAAATGATTTCATTCCAATCTAATTACAAAGTGATATTGAGTTTAACCAGATCTTGGTTGACCGGCTTCCTTAATTGAGTTTAAACCAGGGCGTAAATGCTACACTGTCCACGTTGGTGGGTTATTGTTCTGGGATAGCTTAGATAATTGAGAGCTTATCTTAGCCTCCACCCTTTGTTTTCCCCTCAAAGTTTAGATCAGGGGTCTCCTGCGCTTCCTGCTACTGAAGATTGGATCTACTCTACTTGAGCAACCCTGATTAACAGGCAAATAACAAATTGTTTCTGGCTGTGGGTTTTCAAAAGAGTCAATTACTTCTCCTCGTCTGCTGCGGCTGATAGAGACTCGCCCCCTTCATTTGCCCCGTGGTCTCGTTAATGCGTACAGGTTGACTGCTACCTGTATTTGCATTCACAAGCCAGTGCTTAGACGTCAAAACAAAACGACTCAATGATTCTCTCCAGTGCTGCTAACACAGCCAATCTAACAGCTTTAATAGTGGAAGAAAATAGACCCGGGGTGTTGCAGGTCTCCTCGTGCCATTACATTATTTACAGGGAATTGTCCAAGGATGTCCAGTGTGTCAGACAAATAATGTGACTGTGTGTAAAATGGTTCCTTGTTAACTTATATTCTGTCATTTGGAGTCAGCTGGGAAATAACCTGCCATCACAAAGATAATGCACCATTACTAAGAAAAGCCTCCAACACCCTCCCTCCTTTTCACATTAAACATTGAAGGGATGGTTTGGATTTTTTTGAAGAGGGTCATAGGAGGTACTTATCCATAGTCAGTGTATTATTACAGTAGATGGCGGTCAGCACAGTTCCAGTTTAGAGATGCAGCAGGAGTACCGGTATGAGAAGTAGGGCTGTCACCAGGGCACCACAATTAATCACAATATTATTGAATTATCCCAGTATGGCCAAGTGCAATATCAAAATTGCAGAACCCTGAAGCAACAAACCCTGTCCTCATTGCTAAGCTTCTTACGTAGTAGCTCCTGCATCTCTAAACATCTAGTGTAGGCAATACACTGACTATGAATAAGTGCCTCATACAACCCCGCCTCAAAGAATCCAAACTATCCCATTAAACTTGATAACATAATACAATATACTGTATACTGGAGTAGATAGCTAGATAAAACACAGTGGACGTCAGCAGAATAATAAAAACAGTGGCAATGGTACAAACTGAGACAGCAGCATCAAATCAAAGGAGAAATATTATCAACACTTCCTCTCACCAGGCTCAGCTGATACTTAATGTATTCAGCGGCCACCCCCGATCAGTTAAACAGAATAAAACATTGATTAAAACAGCTCAGATTTAACAGCACCGTGCATTTTACCATCTTTCTTAATTATTCATGAAGGGCAGTTTGAGAGAACACAAAATAGTGTTTCTCGTATAAATGTGTTTTCCATCTCTAAATAATTTAGACATCCGCAGCTACAAAAAGTGCTTTAAGAGTGTGAATTAATGCGATAATTAAGACAACCGCTGAGAGGGCTCGTTTCCGATCGTAACGTTTACCAACAGATTTTAAACATTTCTGTCTCCTTGCATTAGGGATTCCTCCTTTAGGCCATAAATAAATGAGGAGGGTTGTGATGGTCACATTGATAATTTTGCAGAAGGTGCGGGCATATTCTTCACAGCAAATGAGGGGGTTGTGGCACATGAGGTCCTCGGTTTGATATGCAAATCAACTTCATCTGTGGCAAATCTTTCTGTGGTGACAGCCCGGTGGCTGCAGATGTTGAACTTGATTCATTGTGGCAAATGCATGACAAAGGGTTGGCTCACTCAAAGCTATGCTAATCAACATCAGCACTTCCAAACCACTCCTGAGGGCCGCGAGGGCAGGATTTCTACAGTATATAGTCGATGTGTATTGGTTTATTCTAGTTTGTATGTGTGTGTGTTTCATTGTCACGACGTGTTAATCAAAGATTCTCTACTCAGCTGTGGGGCAAAGAGAAAAAAAAATATTTCTATTTTGATTCAGTTAAGCTCATTAGTAACAGTTTTAAATTGTGTAAGCAGGATTTGATGTACGATGCTCCGAAGCTACAATACAACAGATGAAGCGATGATCTGTGAACAATCAGATCTGCCAATGAATATCACACGAGAGCCTGTAGGATTTACAATGAAATACACAAATGCTATTTCTGTTATGCTCCAAAAAAGGGGCTTAAAGTACTTATATCACAATGTTTTTCAATGAGGCTGAGCACACAATGTAGCACTGGTGGACTCAACTGGGGAGCAAGGGGGGCGAAAAAAAAAAAAAAAA
>JAJHUR010135551.1:2840-21375 GCA_027495735.1 Lutjanus campechanus | reverse complement strand
TCTTGGATGGCCCTATGGTGGATAAAATGAGAAAGTGCTCTCTAAAGTGCCCTTCCAGTGGACAAAACGTGGTAAAGTGCCCTCTAAAGTGTCCTCCTTGAAGACAAAATGTGGTTAAGTTCCCTATACTGTAAATTTCCCTTCCAGTGGACCAAACGTGGTAAAATGCTCTTTAGGGTGCCCTTCCAGTGGGCAAAATTTGGCACAATGCCCTCTAAAGTGCCCTTCCAGTGGACAAAATGCGGTAAGGTGCCCTCTAAAGTGCCCTACCAGTGGACAAAATGTGTTTAAGAGCCAAGTAAAGTCCTCTTCCAGTGGACAAATTGTGGTAAAGTGCTCTCTAAAGTCCCCTTCCAGTGGACCAAACGTGGTAAAATGCTCTCTAGGGTGCCCTTCCAGTGGGCAAAATGTGTTAAGTTGCCCTCTAAAGTCCCCTTCCAGTGGACAAAACATTTTAAAGTGCCCTCTAAAGTGCCCTTCCAGAGGACAAAACATGATTTAAAAAAGCCCTCTGGGATGCTCCTCTAGTGAAGAAAACACCATGCAGAGCCATATAGGCTGGCTTACACACTAGGAAATTATCTGACCTTGGTGTGCTTTCAAATAGTTAAAATAATTCCCTGTGTGTTTTTTTTACAGAGTTGTAGTAGTTGTTGTGCAGTAAAAAATAAATCAGGAATCGGAGCTTTCACCTTAAATACATTGCGATTTTCATCACGTTAGTGCCCCACCACACAGAGGTGGTGCCCTTTTCATTTTTTTTGCCCCAGCTCCTCAGACACCCTCAGTCCACCACTGCAAGACGGTGATGAATTAGAATGACATTATCTGTAGTATGGATAAGGATCATCATAATCATTCCATGTCCAGGTGAAATGTGCACAGAGCGCTATCTCATCCAAACACGTCCTGAATGTCACTGAGAAGAGGTGTTTAATTGAGGCTCTGTCAGCACGGTCATGAAAAGTGATAAGAGTCCAGAGGGGTCGATTCTCAGCGCCCGCTGTCATGCATATCAATCCCCAGGCATGTAAATCCTATCAGCTTTTTCCAATTAAATATTCTCATGATTGCTTCACAGGTCAATGCAACGCAAGCCCTCAATGAAAAGCCCAGAATTAGAGGGCTGCACCCTCTTTTCATGGACCATTGTTCAACTTACTCAGCACTGTATGCAGGGAACCAGCCACCAGTCAAATGCTGGTAAAATATGCAAGTGACTGGTAGATTTGCTTGTCTCACCAAAAAACAGAACAATGGTAATCTACTGAGTAGCTGGTAAAATTTCAACATTCACTAGCCATTTGGCTGGTGGACAAAAAAGTTAATTTTGCACCCTGACTGTATGTGATGAGAGGGCAGGCAACATATCACCTCTGTGTCTGATAAATAGCTCTGTTTTCAGGGTTTCAGCAGGGTTCACCAATTTAAATTTATGAATTTTTAATGCAAGATAGAATACAATTCATCATTTATTTGACAGTCATACTGGCCAAAGTACAGAAGCATGACGGCAAACCACTAGGGTTGACATTGCTGAACATTATTTATTATATCACATTTTTCTGCACTTCTCAGTAGTATGTAACAATGATTCTTAATGACTTGATTAATTAAAGAACCAGTAAAGGATTTAGTGGCATCTAGCAGTGAGGTTGCAGGTTTCAACCAACTGAACATCCCTCACCTCACCCTCCCCTTCCAAGCACGGCCTCTGAAGATATAAACGGTTCATTCTAAGGCAACGAAAACACAACAACTCTTATTTTCGGGTGATTTTACGTGAATAAAAAACATACTTATGAATATTATATTCCATTTCTACTACATTTAGCCAATAAACACTACTTGGATCTGGATAAACAGCAGAACACAGAAAGATGGATTAACCAATTCAAAATTATGAATTCATGTAAGTTACTTCAAGCTTTTTCTAACTCCCATTTTTTAGTTTACAGGCATTTAATGTTTCCTGACAGCCTGCAATCAGATACAGAAACATTCTGCTGGGTTCTCTTTATGGAGGCCATCATATTGCACTGTCATGTGTCTACAGTTGCCCAGAGGGGACAAACAAAACAGTGGCCCAAGTTATGGCCTTCCATGTTTTGTTTTGTTTTGTTTATTTCTTGTGAGTTTTGCAGCCATTGCGGTTTCTCCTACACACTGGGAAAGGAAGGGTGAGTCAAGGTGTTTTTTGATCTGCAAGCTCACTACTGGATGCCACAAAATCCTACACACTAGTCCTTTAAGACATTTGGATATCCATTTTTAAGGAAACTAAGCTCAAGCTTGCTTTTCAAGACCTGCTGCTTCCTCCTGCTGCCCTTGCTTCCAGTCTTTATGCTAATATGAGCTAAACGCCTCCTGCTTGTACTGTAGCTTGAATTCTGTATTTATGCAGTAGCATTAGCTTGCTCAGCAAACAGCAAAGAACTGTATTATATTACTATATTTCTGGTGTCATTTCTGCCTGTTGGTAAAGGTGACCACTATCTCCCAAAGTCAGTGTAGTCAAAAAAAAAAACATTCTCCGTTAGACTGATTACACACCAGGTCCTCAAACTGAATCAACAGAATGGGTCGTTTATGGCTCCTCTTATTATATATTTTACAAATCCAGGAATTTGATACCACTGTTCACAGAACATTTCAATAATGTGGATTTCATTCTACCATTATTTCTATAGCCTAATATACTGTAAGCCATGGGGTTTCGATAATAGCTCCCCCTATCGTTCATGACACTTCTACCATACATTTTGCTCCACCAATATTTTCAGGTTTCCCTTGATAGTTGAAATAAAAATGAATGGTACAAGGCCTTCAATACAATATTAATTTTAGCAATTGCAAGAAAAAACATTTTCAAGAAGATCATGATTTGGGTTAAAATAAGTATTTTAATTATTAATTTACATACGTAAGTTATGGGTTCAGTGAGTGACTGCTCTTAATGGCATTTGCAAGAATTCACCACGCCTGAATGAAAGCAACCAATCAGAGCCAGAGGAGTCTCCAAAGCAGGCGTCTCTAACCCAAAATGTTGGCATTTGACGGCCTGGGAATGAGACTTAACAATCAGCCATATTTCCCCACAATCGCCTTCCCCGGCTTTAACTTATACATGACATGAAAGTTAAGTATGTTCCATACGTGGGTGATGTAAGTTAAGTAGCTTACATGAAGTCAATGTTGACATCTGGTTTTCACACAGGAGACAGACAGCAATCAGCTACGAGTGTTGCGTTTGACCCATCCATCCACCCCGACCTCCCTACACAGACTTTATCTCACCTGATTTCCTCCCGTCATAATTATGACAGGCACTAGAGGTCACCACCTGACAGTAAACGTATATAAGGTTCATAATAAGCTGCTAAAACAGACAACCCATACAGCCATTTTTGGGGGGATTACAGCCTCTGATTACAGTAACAACATCAGCACTTTCTCCAGTGTGCAGATTATTGTAGCAGAGTGTTGCTGTTCAGATCTGACAGCAAATGAAGGCGGAGAGGATCAATGATGTCTTTGATCTATTCTCTGGGCTTCAGAGAGATAGAGAGAAAGGGTCTGCCCTGAAAGTTGGAAGCTAAAAGACAGCGAGGTAAGGAGTATTTTCATGTGTTATGTTTTATTTCCTTTTTAATGTTTTTGTGCACATGAATAAATAAATTTATCTCGAGTGGCATACTTAAGGATAAAGGTCTTCAAATTATTACATGAATATTATTTTAGACAGCATTAGGAATTTATCAGCTCCATCACAAGATAAATTATTCACAGTGCCTCATGAAAAAATATTGTTTGCTGAGGCATTCATAAACATAAACTTGATTTTTAGTCTAATCTATATTTCTGGAGAACTGAAAGTACTATTTCCACCAAAAACTTGTGTCTTAAAATATCTAAAACATCCTTTGTGCCTTAATGTTTTACAATGACAAGAAGACATTAGAACTGTAGCCAAAGAATTAATTGCCTATATTTTCTCACTGACACCGTTGTGGTTATTTTCCCACCCTACAGGATAAAAATCTTGGCAATAAAACAAAGCCAGCAGTGCAATTGTTTGTCTGTGAAACTTGGAATATGCCATGCAGTTGTTTGGAGAGCAGTTTCATTGGAAATTTTATACTTTTTAGCAACAATAGCACGACTCCAGGGATGGCAACATTGGTGTGCTACTTTGGCCCAGACTGAAATATCTATACAGCTATTGGATTGACTGCCAAGAAAATGTGTACAGGCATTCATGGTCCCCACAGGATGAAGCTGTCTACCTTCAGTGATCCCTTTACTTACCTCTTGTGCCACTGTTGCATCTGCAGTCATCAATCCATTAAGCTCCTGAAGTTCATGGACAACACCACCGTCATTAGACTCATCTCTGGTGGGGATGAGTCCACCTACAGGTGGGAGATTGAACATCTGGTGAGTTGGTGCAGTAATAACAACCTGGAGCTCAACACTCAGACAGCAGACAGCAGAGATTATTGTTGATTGCAGAAATTAAAAAAACAGTACCACCCACCCTCATCACCCTGTTTGACCTCCTAGATGACACTGTGTGGGGTACTTCCTGGGCACCATCATCACCCAGGATCTTAAGAAGCAGCTGCAGCACCCTCACAAAGCATGCGTAGCAGAGGCTGTACTTCCTGTGGCAGCTGAAGAAGAACTCGAACCTGCCAAAGACAATGATGGTGCACTTTTACACCATCATCATGGAGTCCATCCTCATTTCCTCCATCACCATCTGGTACACTGCTGCCACTGCCAAGGACAATGGCAGATTGCAATGTATAATGTGTGCCATCGAAAAGGTGATTGCCTGTGATCTACCATCCAAGACCCTGAGGAACTTTTTGACTCCCTCCCCAAGCCAAAGGACCTAAACCTCACACCACAAGAACAGTTTCTTTCCCCCCAAATGCTGCAGGCCTCATCAACAAGACCAGAGACCCCCACTGACTCTGATTTTGACCATCAGAATGGCTGACATTTTGGGGTTTGAGTAAAATGTCTCAACAACCATTGGACAGATTGCCCTTAAATTTGGCACAGACATGGTCAGAGTATGAATCCTTGTGATGCTGGTGATCCCCTGACTTTTCATCTTGACCAGCAGGTGATCAAAGTTTTCACTTACCAAGCGAAATATCTCCACATCTACCTCATGAACTGGGGCAAATTTTTGTGAAGACAGTCATGGTTGGAATTAAGTCATGACCTTTAATAAATACAATGTTATTCAGGGATTGTAGCTACTGAAACCTGTTAATATGCGTGTTTAAAATGAAATGCAAGAGGTTCTGCAGTGCACATGGGTTGCAATGTGTCCCTTTCGTGACAGTCTACTTGGCCAATGGCCAGTTCAAATCAAGGCATGCCAAACTGGCTACGAAAGGGCATTACGGCCACACCCTGGGGTATCGTATCATTGCTACCCTGCTAGGTGATTGATGAGCATATCCTGATGACTTTGGTAATCCAATGACTTCTCCTCTAGCACCATGAGGCTGACATGTGTGGACTATTGGATGGATTTTCATGAAAAAACAAATTTTGCTCCCCCCAGGATAAATTATAATAACTTTGGTGATCCCTTTACTTTCCATCTCGTGTCATCACTAGATCAAACTTTTAACCTGGAAAACCAAAGAAATTCCCATCAGCCTCAGCTGTACTTGGCCTTGTCACAGCAACACAACCCTGGGGAATTTAGCATACGCTCAGTCTAGGGGCTTCCAGGGCTTGGTCAGCCATACAAAATTTAAATAACGAGAACCTGAGCATCTGGATGCCATAAAGGTAAAACATGTGGGCTCACCTGCTTTCTCCCTGCTCCAGCTCCAGATCCGACCCTCGTCACTCGGTCAGCTCGTTCTCTTGATCCATCACTGCTTTCAAATGGTGCTCCAATGACGGTTCATTTTGTGGACATTATACATGCTGACAATAACGCAAAACACAACTTTACATGGGAAAAAAGGGAACCTCCGGTTCACTCTGACACAGCAGGCAAACAAACAACTTTCTTCACTTTGGCTTCGCTCTCAGCTGCTCCCCATTGTCTCCGATAATTAATTTGGCACTCCCCTTTCAAACTAACACTTTTTGAGACCTGATAAGCCCACCCTGTATCCTGACAGCCATGCAGCACAGCCAATAGAGAGACAGTGTGCCACGACAGTGTTTTGTGCCAATTACTAAATGTAAACATGACTTTGTTTTGCTTTTACAGCTGTAATTTGATGACCCTGTGACTGTATATCATCAGTTTACAGTGGGATTACATAAAGCAATGAGATAACTTACAATATGTGTGATATTTTAGGTATATTTCATCTTGTCACTTATGCCTGTTCAGGTTTGCTCTTCTTCTAGCCAGAGGTTTGGAGGATGCTGCTGCTGTTTCTGCTCCGTGCTGTTGTGGCACCCGCGGTGTGTTTACAAGCCACAGTCGGCCAGAAAAGTACTCTGTGTGGGAGAAATGACTGATTCCTCATTGTGAATCATTCCTGCCTGCAGGTGAGTGTCTGGTCAACTGTTTACCATCGAGTGGTGAGTTGGATCAGACGGGCAGGCTGCCAGACTGATTCTGTTGAAAAATGCAGGCGGTGAGTGTCTGGTAGAGGACTCTGGAAATTATTTCAACTCTTAAACTGATGCAATAAAGGCTGAGTGGAAGGATGGAGTGAATAAGTAGATAGAGTAATTGAAAAATGGAAAATTGCATTGCGTTCCTCTTATTTTTAAGTGGCATGGCTCTAGACTGAAATATCTGAGCAACTGTTGGAGGGATTTCCATGAAATTTTGTCCAGACATTCATGATCCTCAGAGAATAAGGATAGATGACTTTAATTATCCCCCTGACCTTTTCTCTAACGCCTTGTGGTTGAGAGTTTTGGTTTTTGGGGAACTGTTTTAGTTAAATTTTCCATTTTTAGTTTGTTTTAATCACTAGGTTTTCTCTAGTGTCACCAGCAGGTAAATCATTTCAACTTATTGGATTGAAAGTGAATAATCGTTAATATTTTTTAGTTAAAACCATTTTATTTTCAAGCACCCAAATAATGACAAATCAGATTCACAACTCACTGTGAACATTTTTTTACATTTTTTTTTTAAATTTCTAACCCTCAAAGATTCAAGTTTATCTAACGAAGAAATATAAATGATCACGACTAAAGATTATAGGTCAGCTTATTTCAAAACTGTAGAGTTTGAGTTTCAATCAAAACTCAAAGATCTTTAACAGTAATTTGGAATTGTCCTGTTCTTGATGAGAGGAAATGAAACAATGAGACAGCTTATTACCTCAGCCTAAATGGATGTATTTAGCATTTATCAGGTATTTAACATGTGCATGTGCATAAATTCTTGCTAAGATTAATTGATAAGGCCTATCGTGAATTGGATTGCAATGATTTGTCATTTTTTAAAAGCAGGTTCCCCAGAAAAAAAGTTTGGGTAACAGTGTTCTACAGTATATTGGGTATAGCCTGGTTTCAATATTAATACCTGTATTTATAACCTCCCGAATCTAAAGCCTTGGACACTGTGACTGATGATGGCGGCTTCTTCTTCTTCTTCACGAGCTACAAATGCCCACCACGAGGACGTACTCCCTGAGGCGACTTATTGATGGTCTGATAGGTGTGTTGGTAATTTGAGACCTTTATAGCCTTCTATTGAGCAGGTGCAGAAACACGGAGCCCGGAGATGACTGGGTAAATGAGCTTGTTTTCATTCCACAGGAGGAAATGTGATCCAGTCACCACGGCAACTGAACCCAGAGATGCACGCAGACTTGGAGAAATTACAGTTCAGGATTTATATGAGCAAAAAAAAAAAAAAAAAAAAATTCGATATTTGATTAGCGGTAGGTCAGAAACATGAAACTGTAATATGAACAGTAAATGCCACACAGTAAGTTTGAAATTACAGTAGAGTTTTTAGTGACATTCTCTCTCCCACCAGATGATTCAGCCACCTGTAATTTCAACTTTTCAAGTTGAGTGTAAGTGAGTGAATCGAATATCTCCTAGATCCTTTCAAGAATATACTAAAGTGCTACAATTCTGAGATAGCAGCTCCCTGAGAAATAAAAATACAATATACTTGAGCTAAATGTGGGCAAAGCAAATTATTTCGTCTGTGGTTAGAAGGTGCTGCCACCCCTGAGTTTTTTTTGGGGTTTTTTTTACCATTCCTTTGTACCTGATATATTCTGCCTAACCTCAGCTTCCCCAAGCATGAAATCATTCGGGCAGAATGATAGGATGTTTGGCTATGGAGGAGTAGCGTGAGATTTGTTTCTGAACAGATAAACACAGCTCTGACTGTTGTCTCAGCAATTGAGAACACTTTCTATTTCAATTTCAAAGTGTAGAAGGCAGAAAATAATCACACAGGGAGCCGACAGGTTCAGCAACTCGCCTAATTTGCCTTGGATATCCCTAGTTGTCTGTCTTCCAGATAAGGGAAAATATTTTTGTTTTGTTTCTGCTCTGCCATCACAAAGGCTTTCAAATTATACCCTTTTTTCAGTGCGTTTAAAAGATTAGTTGCACAATCACAACAATGACACAGGGAAGAAGAAAAGGACAAATTTCTGCTGCAAAGAAAAGTTGTCAAGGCGAAAAAGAACAACAGAAGTTGACAACAGTTTTGTCCACATCTTACTATTGTTTCAGAAGCTGCATGTTTTTAACCAGAATGGCCAAAAACACCTCATTTTAACTTGGACTAATGTTACACATGTAACGAGTAAAAGTAAAATGAGGGATAATCCATATTGCAGCTTGTGGGCCTGACATAGGCCTCTTGTCATGGTTTGGGGTTTTTCGTTAGTTATTTCTAGTTCATGTGTCTTGACTTTACTTCCTGTCTTTGTCCTTTTCCAGCCCTTTTAGATTAGCATTAGTTCCACCTGTGTCTGATTAGTTCCACCTGCATCATCTTTTTTATTTAGTCCTTGTGTTTCTGTGACAGTTTGTCGTCACTCTTGTGTATAATCCCCTGTACTCTGGATCAGTGTCATTTGTTGAATTTTGAATTTGTGTTCATGGACTTTGTGTTCTCCTTTTGCCCTCGTTGGATGTGTTTGTTCTTGGTGGTTCTGGTTTTGACCTGGCTGCCTTCATTCTTTTTCTTCATGAAAACATTTTATCTGTTTTTGCTTTGCCCCGTCTGCATTTTTGGTTCCATCATCTTGTTTAATTTGACACACTGCAATACCTTCAAAATTTTTCTTTGGCCTACAACAAGCTGCTGATATGAAAAGTGAATCTAAGGTACAAATCTCTGAGCTACATTGAAACATCTGAACCATGGACTGTATGATCTAAACCAATATGGTATTATTGCTTAAAGCCCCTGTGTGTTGTGATTGCTTGCAACAGGATCACACCTGCTCCACACCTGCCATTCGCTCAGTCCAGCCTCTCATTGCACTCTGGGGCTGGTAGAGCCACACAGAAACTTCTCTTATCTAAGCTAACAACAAGCTTCAAAATGTCTGTCTTGAAGCTAAAGAGGTGTAAAGTTGATTGTGAAAATTGCCAAATCCAAATTGAATAGACTGACAAGCATTTATTTACTCTGCCAACCACAACAAGTAATAACCAGTGTGTCTATTGTGCAACAAATGCATTGCTGTGATGGCAGAATACAATGTGAAGAGGCGAGTTTTCTGCCAGTTTTCCTGAGGGCTATGAGGAATAGATCTATCTACCCACCCTCATGCTGATTGAAGGTTGTTCAGTTTTTTAGTTCACAAAACAGGAGTTTCACAGGAAAACGGTGTTGCAGAATCTCCCAAACAATTTAAGTGAATGGCAACCAGTTTTCAAATGGAAAAAACAGCCAAAAAAGCAAAACATCAAATGCCTCCATACTGCTCGTCTGGTGTCATCCAAGTCAAAGCTGAGGTAGGCAGGTTGTTTTTTGCATCACGGGCAAAAAATACATGATAACTTTTTCTGTATACTGTAATTGTAGTATTGTAAAAGTGGTCTGAGAGAAAACTATAGTATGAGTTGCTGCCTTATTTAGTTTTGTTCATGGCTAGGTGAGAAATAGGTGTGAAAAATATATTTTTTGGCTTCTGAGGGCTCTTATTTTGAAGCTTTGACTCACCTGACTCATTAATATTACGAAGGCATCACAGTGTTTTGTTAGTTAGCACAGGAGGCCAACACACAGTTGTTTTCAAGATACTTTATTTTGTTACTTCTAAATTTCTCCACACCTCTTCATGGGTCTGTTTTAGGGCTTTAGAGAATCTTTAGTAAATCAAGTTGAAGCAGTTTTTTTTTTTACACAAGAATCTTTCTGTTACTTGAGTGCAGAATGTGTGTATTTTGGCCCCTCTGGCAGCACATCATAGGCTTCAGGCTTGTTATGAATAATGACATGGAGCATGTATCGACTAGTGGCAAAGAGTCATGATGACAAACAGTGGGGAATAACCTCTGAGGTGGGGACAGTGGTGTGCGTGTGTATGTGTGTGTGTATGTGGTGTACCAGCCTCTCAGGTTGCAGCTGCCTCTGAAGCCTGAGGCGCTCTGCCCGGGGGCCACGAAGCACTGCAGGGGCGTCTTTGAGAAGATGAGTCACAGCAAGAGAGACCGGGGTCTTGGTGAGGCTCACGCTGTGGGGAGCGAGCCCTACAAAGCACGAGCTTTCGCAGGGCTACCGACTCCATCTGTTGCTATTTTCGAACTTGTGGGTTTGGTGGGAGGGGCTTAGCAGAGCGATACGAGGCAGCTGAAAGAAAGGTGGAAGGTTTTTCATTGTGTTCAAAAAGCCTCCTGCAGCTTTAACATTTTGAAAATGAATATACTGCACATGTTACTACTTTACCGCCTCCAAATCATTTCTTTTATGGGTTTAGGAATCTTTTTTTACCAACTTTATCTGAAACAACCAACATGCCAGGATCCGCCTCTCATCACTATACTTACCATACAATAGAGAAGGACTTAAATGTCCACGTCTATAATGGTGTTAGTGGGCTGCCCACTTACAGACTATCAGGTTTTACTTCTCCACACAAGACCAACCATCATGGATTGATGCAGACTCTTATGCTATAATCCAAACCTTATTTTAAACATATATGTATATATACTCTCCAACACTTAAATATCTTAGAAAATCCACCTCTAATCTTATAGTTTTGTCATGATCCATGGATGGCATGAAGTTCAGAGATACTTGGACATCTGCTTGCTTTGCTTCGTCCTGTTTGTTGCAATGTTGACTTTAAGCCAGGGAGATCTGATGCAGACCTTAAAATATAAGGATATTAGAAAAACAGAAGATTTACACATGAATGTTTAACCTAGTTCTATAATATCCCTGGAAAACCTTTCTTCAGATACTTACAATTAAGAAGCTTCATATCGTCCTTTCAGAACCACTCCCTGAGTATGCTTCCTCTTTCCTCCCTGGAAAGAGAAGTAACAAGAGATTGCTATGATAAGGTTTGATTTGGTTATTATATGCTCTGCTTGAATCAGGCTCACAGGACTCCTCAGTGTCTAGACAGGAGGCTTGGAGAGAGGATCAAAATGATGATATATGTCAACAAGTGACTGGATGGAAGCACGTAAGGATGTTCAGCAGCAAACAATGAATACACTGTTAAAATTACTACAAAATAACCGGATAATGCATAGAGTACATCACTCAAGCTAAAATAATAGACAGTGCATTTTCCCAAAGTCACGTTCATTTAGAAGTAAGATATGCAGATGTTCATGCATGTACTATATTTTTGTTTCCACTGTAATCTTTGAGTTTTAGAAACCCAAAAACATGCATTTCAATTGTATTTCTCTAAACCCGATTTGTCGTTATTTGCGTGCATGAAAATTAAATGATTGCAGTTGAAAATATTCAATTATTAACCATTTTTCACTTACATTTTAGTGAGTTTACTCAGCAGTTTTTTTTTTTTGGGTGGGGATGGGGGGTTCTCAAACTCAGACACCTATTTACACCTGCTTTAAAAAGTGATCTGCATTCATAAACGATATCCAGATTGTTGTACAGATTGTGTTTACACCTACCGAAGATCTGAACACAATACAAGCCTGACTACCTCCAAATGTGGTCGGGCACATTTACGTGTTTTTCCTACTCTGGATAACTTATCTGGATACAGATTATACACAGCCTGGCCAAAAAAAAAAAGTAGGAACAAGTAGGGGTTTTCTGGCACAACTTCACCCACTAACAAGGTGCACGGAGAGGAGAAAAATGTCCAGAAAGAGGTAAAACTCCAGCAACACTTGTAGTACTAGGAACAACTTTATTTGTAGACCAACGCGTTTCGGCTCAGGCCTTCAAGACCCTGATGAAGGCCTGAGCCGAAACGCGTTGGTCTACAAATAAAGTTGTTCCTAGTACTACAAGTGTTGCTGGAGTTTTACCTCTTTCCAAAAAAAAAAAAGTCACACACTCTAATATTTTGTTGGACTGCCTTTAGCTTTGATTATGATGTGCATTCACCATGGCATCGTTTCAATAAGCTTATGCAATTTCACAACATTTATTTCTGTCCAGAATTACATTAATTTGTCGCCAAGATCTTGTTTTGATGATGGGAGAGTCGGACCGCTGCGTAAAGTCGTCTCCTGCACATCCCAAAGACTCTCAGTGGGGTCAAAGTCTGGACTCTGTGGTGGACAATCCATGTGTGAAAATGATGTCACATGCTTCATGAACCACTCTTTCACAATTTGAGCCCGATGAATCCTGTCATTGTCATCTTGGAATATGCCTGTGTCATCAGGGAAGAAAAAAATTCATTGATGGAAAAACCTGCTCATTCAGTATATTCAGGCTGACCTCATTTTTTGGGCACGTAATGTGGCTGAACCTCGAACTGAGCAACTGAAGCAACCCCAGATCATAACACTGCTCACTGGGTGCATCACTTCATCTGCCTCTCTTCTTACTCTGATGCCCCCATCACTCTGGAACAGGGTAAATCTGGACTCATCAGACCACATGACCTATTTCCATCGCTCCAGAGTCCAATCTTTATGCTCCCAAGCAAGCTGGAGCCTTTTTATCTCACTGATAAGTTGTTTTCTTAAAGCTACACAGCTGTTTAGTCCCAATCCATTGAGTTCTCTTCACATTGTGTGTGTGGAAATGCTCTTACTTTCACTATTAAACATAGCTGTGAGTTCTACTGTTGATTTTTTATTATTTGATTTCACCAAACATTTAAGTGATCTCCGATCATGATCATTCACGATTTTTTTCCGACCACATTTCTTCCTCGAAGATGATGGTTCACCACTATCCTTCCAGGTTTTAATAATGCGTTGAACAGTTCTTAACCCAATTTTAGTAGTTTCATCAATCTCCTATGTTGTTTTCGTTGCTTGATGGAGGTCAATAATTTGAAACAGAGTAACATCTTTTCCACGACCACAGGATATGTCTTCGGACATGGTTGTTTAAGAAATGAGAAGCTGCTCACTACATCAGTTAGGGTTAAATAACTTGTTGCCAGTTGAAACATAGTAGCAGTATTTATCCAGTGGAAGGATCTTACCTATTTGCTTAATTAAATCCAGGTGGTGACTTTTTTTTTTAGCCAGGCAGTGTATTTTAATATGGGGTGTAAATGGGGTGAGAGATTCAAGTTTATCTAAAGAAAGAAGTTAATTGTCCCAACAAATCATTATCAGACGATAATGCTTTTTAATGTAGCACCCCAGCACTCTACATTAGATTAGGCCTAAGTGATTTAAGGGACCTTAGACTAGAATCATGGGGTGTTTGGGTTTGTTAGATTCAGGTAGCTACCAAAAGGTTTACCCATGTTGAGTGAAACTCCTATTACCCTGCTTATGACCAAAAACTGTAGCACTTATTACTATTCACGTTTATATTTAAATGACTGGACCCAGACAACTTTTCTTTTGGAATAACTAAAAATATAAAATTACTTAGAGTTTAGTTGCACAAAAAACAAACAAACAAACAAAAAACTGCCCCTTGATTTAAACCAAAATACAAATTAGACTCTTAAAAAATAAAAATACAAATGTATCCTTTAGAAAATACCTGTAAACTAAATTACCTTAACCCAAATTATACCACAAAACTATACTAATATCACCCCAGACTCAGGCTTATCAACTCTCACCTGTTACTGTTTACTACTATTAACTAGAACAGTTAGCATCAGATCACGTGCATACATTAACCTTCATCAACAAACAAATAAAAAATGTTGCAGGCCTGTGTGTCGTCCTTGTGCGGTGCGGCCGTTTGAATCTTTATTCACGGAAGAAAGAAGATAATCTCACCCACCGCTCGGCGTTCAGGTCCGGTAGAGAAAGATGGAAGTCCGTAAGATGAAAAACAGGCAGCAACGGTGAAGAAATCCATGCCAGGAGTCCGGGCGCAGTCCTCCGGAAACACACAGCGTCGTACTCTGCTCCCGCGGTTCCCGAACATGGCGTCCTCCCTTGGCGTACGTCTTCCCGGCGTTGAAGCACACGAGCACAAACAGTCACTTTACTCACAGCTATTCAACAGCGGATGTGGCGAACAGTCCAAAGCTGTAATATTCTACTTCTTACTTAAATTTTGACTGGCTATCCACAATAGCTAAACTCTGTATTTCCACCGCTGTTTTTCCTTCTTCCGTCGCGTCTCTCCTCACGTTACTGCTTCGTCTCGTTGTTTTTTCTGACCCCGCCCCCTACCGTTTTCTCCACCTCACACTACAACCAATTACCACAGGTGAATCTGACTGACACCTACATGAACCAATGAAACACTGAAATGACATAGACGAAATTAAAACCACGCTATGCAGGTTCTGACGTAATTCAGTTTACGCATCTGTTTATCTTCAATATGTCATCTAAAACAGTTTATTTTAACATTATTTGAACAGATTATTTTAACTATTTACTCAACTATTTACACAATACTTTATTCATAACCAAATTAATTTAATAACACAGTTAACTGTTTATTTTCCTTTATAAACCAAATTTACTTTCAGTTTTAGCAACTGATTGTGTTATTTTTATGTGACTTTATTAGGAATTAATTTGTTTTAACCCCTTATATTTCCAAAGGACTACATTTAAAACTTAAGAGTTTGAGTTGGGCTTCAAACTCAAAAATCTCTTGAAGTAAATTGCCTTAAAAGTTTGAGTTTCAGGCTGGATTTTAGTTATTCACATTATCACAAATATTAGTGGGATTTTGAATGAGGCTTTCTTACTTCTGGAGAAAAACTCAGACGTGCTGGTTTCACTCGGACTTTACCACAGACTGCTTCGGCACGGTGCTCCCTCTTCCGTAACCAGCAAGTCAAAGATCCCTTTGAACATAAAAGGTCCTATTTTCTGTATAAATCTCACTCTTAACCTTTTTGTAGTAAAAGGTTCTTTGATTTGAGAGACGCTGGGGCCCTTTATTTAACCATTTCATGAGAGACTTTAAAGGAGCGGAGGATCATTGTGTTCAAGTGGAAATCTAGCCGGCCACCCCAGCAGGCAGTGCTCTTTGTTTCCCTAATAATCAGTTGAGGTCGTCTTCTGCCCACCAGCACTCAGTAATCTCCATCCATAATAACACAGCTGCTTCAGAGATGTGGCAGGAGGCTGGAGCCCCCAAACCTAAGCGCCTTTGGTGAGAAGGAGGCAAAGCCGCTCTTCGAAGACAGGCTGCAAGCAACATACGGCTCTGCAGCCCTCCTAGGGTTTAATGTCTTATTATTTTCCACAGACGGGACCAGAATGAACAGTTTTGTCAGCAGGGACGCTGCTATGTTGGTGTCACTTCCTCTGTACACACAGAGAGGCAGGCAGCAGGCTGAGAAATGAGGGGAAACTGTAGAAAAAAAGACAGATTTTTCGTTATTAGCTGTTCATTTAGTTGGCATCTTATATCTGGAGATTATTTGGGAGGGTGCCGGTGAGGGATCAGTCATGTACTCAGGATTAAATAAGGCTGAGGATTGGGATGCACAAACATAAAGCCAAATATAGCATTATCCAATTATTTCTTTCAGTTGCTGTCATGGTCCTGGAGTGTCACCACATCTGCGACTCTGTTCCACTTATAACACTTATTGAATTTCTGTTTCACACGTTGTTGGATTAAGGCAGTTTGTTCATTTTAACCAGATGACTCATAGTAGTCCTGGAGAGCAGATTAACTGCATGTAATGAACACAGTTAGAGATAAGTGACTTAGATGAACAATTGAGTTCTTTATATTCATCACAGAATGCCTTTTTCCTTTTAATTTTATGGCTTGCCCCCGCTGGAAGAGCATGACATCTTTGAGGACGACTGACTGACTGATTAAAGTGGACTCTGAGTGTACAAAATAATTATGTAAGGCAGGATGACTAATGCACACTCTCAGACTTAAAGGGATAGTTCAGCTGAGGAGTAGTTATTTGATGTGGGCTTGTATGAGGCACTTATTGATAGTCAGTGTCTTAGCTGCAGTAGAAAGTGGTCAACACGCCCCCAGTTTGTAGAAGCAGAGGGAGGTACCAGCATGGAAGCTAAGCAATGTACTGCAGTGGACAGGGGCAGCAGCAAAACATATTTTACCCTGCCATCTGTTACGACAGCCTTTTTTCGATGGGAAACCACTGTTATATAAGCCAAATGTCGCTTTCTCCAAACCAACCAAACTTCAGAGGCGAAACCAGCCATTTTACCTCGCAGAACACTCGAGTTGCTGTTCTAATGCTGCTTCAGTCTGTTAGTTTGTTTGTGTTATTGTGTCACTTTGGTGTTTTAAAAGGGTAGTTTGGATTCACCAAAGTCACACAGTAACACAAACAACTGACTGATCGAGGCAGCGGTAGACCTGTAACTCCTGTGTTCTGCAAAGTACTGTAGAATTAGCTACTAATTTAGCTGATGGAGTCTGGTTGGTTTGGACAGAGTGATATTTGGCTTCTTTAACAGTGGTTTCCCATCAGAAAAGGATGTATGACTGCAAAGTAAAGTGGTGAAAATATTCTAAATCCGCATGGTTCGAATTATGGGGGAGCTAAAGGAAGCTCGACATGAGCTCCGCTAAGAGGCCGACAGGGACAGAGGGAGCTCTAAAACCTTATGCTCCAGAAATAAATAATAATATAAGAAAAAGCAGTCTTAACTTGCCTATTAGATTACAATTTACGGAACCTGTATCTTTAGGAATTAACACAATTCTTTGTGCGCTGTTTGTTGTGCATGCCGCCGCAGCAGCCACACTGTCCATGGTCCTGACACAGACCAGAGAAGATAGAAAGACAGACATGAGATAGCACTTCCTGCTTGCTTTTTGTGGTTGTAAATAGAACTTTTAGCGCTAATTCCATTTCCCCCCTATATTAACAATCCACAGACAGAAGGGAAATGACAGGGAAGTGAAAGGACAGTCAACCACAGGAAGAGTGTGAGAGAAAGAGCTGCAAGCCACAAACAGCTGTTTCTACGAGCCTGTGATACTTTATGTAAAGTCCTCCCATGTAAAAACAAATGTCCATGAGATGATTTTTGGGAAGTCTTTACATTCACAAAGCTCAGATGATGATGCTGATATGCTTCACAAAGAGGTGCATGAAAAGCAGAAATTGTTGCCAGTGTCCCTCTTGATTCATGATTCTGTTTCTTGTTTTTTGCTGTTGATTAATGAATGTGTTCTCTGATTTTGAAACAGTAGCCTTATATTCTTGTTATTTAGCCTCAGTGAAATGTTATTGACGGTATTAAATGTCTGTAGTAGTAACAGCAGAAGGTTTTTCACAGTAAGCCTGCAACTGAACGATCTGTTCCATGTGTGCATGTGCACAAAACATGTTGTAGTAGTGGTGCGCACCAGAAAATAGGGCTCCCTCAAAAGCCACTATACAGTTTGAACCCTGCAAATACAGCGCACACCTCCACAACTCCACCTACTAGATCATTCTGAAAAATGCCAACATGTGGGCACAGAGATGAGAGGGTAGGGCGGGCTGGGGTACATAGAACTATCACTGGAATTGGCGTGGACTCAGAGCTACATTGTAGTTAATGAGGCATGATTAGAAACACCGCTGTGTAGTAGCAGTATCAGCTAGTAGTTGGAGCTAACTAACCATGGACAGCTGCTGTTAGACTCTCCATGTCTGCAGAGGAGCACTGGAAACACAGAGAGGCTGCATGAGCTCTGACAGTCACTAGAAGCAAATGTTTCTATGTCGTAGCTAGCTGAGCTCTTGCTTGCAGCTCAGAGAGGAAAGGCTCCCTGGTGTGGCTGCGGGGGAGTCAGAACATGCAGCCATAACCCTGTCGCTGCAGTCTAGTGGTGCTTCTACATCCATCAACAGCGCCAAAACTGTAGAATACTAAGTAGAGGGTTGGCAAAAAATAGTGTAACCTCCTACGAAGATGAGTCTCAATAGTCTGCTTCACAGACACCCACTCGGCAGCGGTGGCTTGGAGAGGTGAGCCGCCTGACTCTGATTAGAAAGCATTAACCTGCTTTTTT
>JAJHUR010135550.1:48006-60757 GCA_027495735.1 Lutjanus campechanus | reverse complement strand
CCTCTTTTGAATTTTCAACTCTCTATATTTTATCACAGGCTCTTTATGATGCATATGCTGAGCTTTATTTGTATGTGCACGGCGTATTTATATATATTTTTTATCTTGGTAAACGACCGATTTTCTGCTACTTTTTTTGGTTGACTCTGCTAGCTGTGAAGGTATCTCCAGGGATAAATTGATGAAATCGCTACCTCTTTTTAATTGTCAACCCTCTATATTTTATCAGAGGCCTTTTGTAATGCATATACTTATCAGTATTTGTGTGTATTGGTAGATGACCGATTTTTTTAAAATCTACGTCCTTCACATAGTTTTCAGTTGTCACCCTATCACTCCAAATGTAAAACTGACATTTACAAATATGCAATAATGCAATGATAGTCAAACAAGTACTTGGATGTGTGATTTTATTCAGGTTTACCATGAAATGTCGCAATCGCCGCTGTCAGTTTCATAGAAGAACATGACAGCACAGCGTGTGTTTGGAACTATTCAGGCTTACATGAACCACGTGACCACCCCGCGGCGAGATCAAAGAGTGTCGCGACTCTTCTATCTCTAGGGCTCTGTACTCGATATATCGCGGCTTGCTCCACGTGAGATGTATGAAATTACTATATCGTGACCATCGAGTACAAATTGTCACGTAAATGTTTTAAGACGTCGGTATGTAATTCTCTTTGGAGTCTCGCTTCTTTCACTCTCTCTTGGTGCTCCTGTCACAGCAAGCAGCACACTACCCCCGCCCATCCAGAAAACTCTCCTGTGCGCATGCGTGTTTTAGTATCAGGAGCAGCCAGTGTTGTTAACTTGGAGACTTTCTCGCTAACTCTGGCGGCTTTTCATATCCTCTTGACGACTTTTTTGTCCAAAGCGATTAGCGACAGATCTAGCTACTTTTTCTGGTGTTACTGGAGACTTTTCTGGTGTTTTGGAGACTCTGACGTGAAGTCACGTATCGTTCTACAGTTACTGTCCTCAACGAGCAGTGGCTGGTG
Source organism: Lutjanus campechanus (assembly GCA_027495735.1). Lineage (NCBI taxonomy): Eukaryota > Metazoa > Chordata > Actinopteri > Lutjaniformes > Lutjanidae > Lutjanus > Lutjanus campechanus. The sequence goes on along the minus strand of JAJHUR010135550.1, from coordinate 59,756 downwards.
CCGTGAGCCCCTCCCCCGTCCCAAAGCACTCACAGGCATTCAGTGTCACAGTAGCCTTGCGCAGCAGGTGTAGCTGCAGTCAGAGCAGAGAGGAGACCCACACCACTCCGCGTCCAGACTGTAAATAAATCGCGCATGATCCTGTCCTGGCTTACAGAGCGGGATGTAAATGTGAATGTTTCTTCACTGTTACACTAATATCGAATCTTATCGAAGGGTGTTTGTTTAGTTTTCTTAAGTTTGGTTTAGTTTCTAACCTTATGCTCCACTTAGGAGGCTACGACAAGTCACAGTAAAACATGAACATTTTTTGCCATTACTCTAACATTTTTAACAATTTTTTGTATAGACTGTTTCATGAAATGAGGTATCAACCCTCTGATGTGTATTAAATAACTTATTCCTCTCTCCTACAGCGTCCATTACAATTACATGCAAATGGAAAATTATGCAAATTAGGCAATGACGCCATTTAGCGACTTTTAGCTACATTTAGGACAGCCAATAGCTACTTTCCTTAGTATGGAGTTGGCAACACTGAAATGTCTTTCTCAGGGATTCTTGTTGAATGCGTTTTTTTGTTGCCACAATAGTAAGGCCTACCATACCACTATTTATTTTTATTTGTTAAAAGCTTATGAGTGCAGCAGCCTGGTTTGAAATAAAAGGTTTAACATGATTGTTATTTTCCCCTTTTTGCATGCAAATTTAAAAAACTCCAATAGAAGGGTCTGCTTGAATCATTATACTGGTGTCATTTTATGCATCAAAGGGTTGAATTTAACATTTATACAGTGATTTAGAGGAGAAATAAAAATATCGAGATATATATCGTGTATCGCGATATAGCCTAAAAATATCGAGATATTGGTTTTAGGCCCTATCGTGCAGCCCTAATTATCACTATTTCAAAAATATTTGTCACATGTGCATGCAAACTCATATCATAACATAACATTCCATTTATTGTTTTGAACAGACTTAAAGCTACAGTACAATAATAGAAATTGCCTTTGGTAGGACTGTGTCTGTGGCCAGCCCAAATCACTACTTCATTCTGTGTTCATTCCAAATGTCAGCTGAGTGTAAACTGTCTTTTTTTTTTACCACCTTTAACTGGACAGGAAAACACTATATTAATAATACTTACCCATTTTGAATGCCTCCAGAAGTTTCCTTTGCTGGTTAACAGGCAAGAGATCTTTGATGTCATCCTGCTGCACATACTTGAGGTCCTCTGTTGATTCCAAACCTGAGATTTCAAGTGCTGTGATGATCTGTTTTTGAGTATCCTCAGACAAATTGGGTAAAGCCTTGAGGATGATGGCCTTTATTTCATCACCGATGGATGACATGAATCTAAAATGTTGGGACAGAATGATGAAGAGTTAGCAAAGACATACCCCAAAATGAATACTCAGGTAGTGGGTAGTGATCAAGGAGCTCTGCTTGACTGACACAGCAGAAGGCTTCCTGTATTGGTGAAGTGAAGTAAGCATTAATCTCTGGTTGACGAACAGCCTGATATACCTCAGTGATGAAGTACACTGCTGAATTCTTATGAATGACAGCCTTTTTGATTTTTCCCACTACAAGGCCATCATCGGTATGACCTACAATAACAAACATGTTGTTCTTATATGTTGTCCCTTTTACTGTCACAGCATGACTAATGAGGGTATTTAGAGGATCAAAATTAAGATGAGCAACTGACTGTCTGATCTTATCATTGTAGTCTCCCACAATAAATTCAGTTCCCTTCTCTACCACAACAGATGGTGGAAACAGTGCTCCAGTACTTAGAAAAGACTGCAAAAGCTGATGTCTTTCAGCAAGGGTTCCACAGAGTTTTTTGAAGTTGTGCAGCTTTCTTGCACACTGCTTGAAATAAGTGTGCTTACTTTCAAATCTGAGTGTCCATAGACGGATGAGTGGCCCAAACTGAATAATGAGTTCTGGATAATGATTTAGGTAGTGATGTTTAGGCTTGAGTGGATGGTCCGCAAAAGTCTGCATTCTGATGTACAAATACTCATCTATCAGAACTCTTAAATATGCTACCTGGCCTGTGGAAATGGTTGGAGCACATACCAGCTCCACGATCTCTCTCAGCTGTAAGGTAAGCTGCCATACTTCACTCTCTCCAGGGCTTTTTATTTTATCACCAATTAATAATGGCAACATTCTCAGGAAACACCAATTCTGAACTGCATGTCCAGAGAGTTTTCCAGCCCCTTGGTTCACCTCACAAGGTTTGTTGTTGGCGTCATTACCTAGATATTTAAACTGGTTAATGCGCCGATTCAGTTCAACGTAAGTAAACTCTTTTTATTTTGAAACAAGGTGGTTGAGTTACAATGCCAAATCTGTAGAGACAATGCCCTCAAAAAGGTTGTGGCCGAGACAAGGAGGTAATCCAGGCTGACAAACGTGAAAATATGCCAGTTGATTGAAAATGGAGTCAAATTTAACACCACAACAGCCCCTTGCTTCCACATTATGACTCACAGCCTCAGTGTTTTTATGATATGATTGTGGTGTGCGGTCAGGGTCCTTAGCCAGAGGATCTGCCTGAAATGCTTCCCGATCAATGTCACAATATCTGCAAAAATGTGAGCTCTTACTAAAATTTTCAGAATTGTGTTCCCTCAAAATATGCGCAAATTATTAACGAATAAATTTTTCTAGCTAGCTACAAAAACACGTACAGTTGCATATCTTGGTAAAAATGAATCCTAATGACACCAAATCTGAGATCCTAGTTTGGCATGTGACTGTGGGGCTATGAGCCAAATTTGGCTAATTTTGCAAATATGGGACATTCATATCTCTTAAACGGCAACACCGATTTTTACGAAATTTGGTGGGTATGATGCTGGGTCACTCCTGAGGCCATATCTTGAAGGTAATCACGACTGGTCGAAGTGGGCGTGGCTTATTACGAGATAAAAAACAAACATTCATTTCAGGTCAAGTATTATGCTGAGGGCTGTGAAATTTACAGAATATATATAGAATAGGACACAGACCACCCACACCAAAAATCGTGCACCTCCTCCACTAGGTGGCGCTGTAACGGACGCAAACGCATTTTAGCCTGTAACTTCCACATTTTAAATCACATCTTCATAAACTTTATATCCACCTGTTCCCTACATGGAGCCGCATCTTCTGACATAAGCCACGCCCACTCCCATAGCATATTTCTCTTTGTAAGTCCCTACACGTCAAAAACCTACTTTTTCGAACTCCTCCTAGGGTTTAAGGTTCATCTGCACGAAACTTTGTACATACAATCTCCAGACTTGTCTGATGAAAAGTTATCAAAAGAATTTTGGTACTCCAAAAATTGCGCTACTTATAAATAAACAATTTTTTCCGCTAGCTAAATAACACATACCGTTGCATATTTTTATCAAAGTAAAAGCTATCAACATCAAAGTCGAGTCACTTATTTCCGAGGTCAACCAGAGGCTCTGTGCCAAATTTGGCGCAAATTGGCTGATAGAGGGCGCTATAAACAGAGAAACATCAAGTGACATGAAAGTTGATCCGATTCGTCCGAAATTTGGTGAGCATGATGTGGAGTCACTCCCAAGGCCAGCCGTAAAGTTTAGTCATGTTTGGTCAAAATGGGCGTGGCTTATTACAAAAAACATATTCAGCCTTTCACACTTCCACTGCTCTTCCCATCACAATAAAGCAGCGACAAACAGGCCCATGTCGGCATGCAGGCGATCCTGATTCACGATCGGCTTCGCGTTCCGTGGTCTCGGCGAGAGCTGGGGGCCGAGTCGCACGGGGAGGCTTGGCCCCCGTTCATAACTGCTTGCAGTTCTAGTTTTAGTTGTTGTTGTTAACCTGTGCACAATAAAGAAACAAGGTGTACAAATTCGATGACGAGTGCCGTCTGTATACAAATTAGCCGACATGCATAACCAGTCCAAAACATTCTTGGCAGTTACCATTAATTGTTACTGGTTTGTGTTGCTTAGATGCTGATTAATTATTAATCAGAAACAACTCATCAACTAAGTAGCTGTTATTTTGATTCAATTATTTATGAACTAATCATTATCTAATGATTCACTAATATAGTACCTCTCAGTCTGCTGGCTATTAAGTCATTATCTACTATATAGTCCTAGAATTAGACTTGTTCAGGAGCCACTCATTAATGATGCATTAATTTATACATTGTTCCTTACCTTAGTAACTACTCACATTTTTCTGTACCAAAGTTTTACCCAAGACTGAATACAAACACATCTATGGTTATGCAAACAGCATACAAGACATAGATTAAGATGTTCTGTGTAGTTATTTATGTCCAGGACGTCCTGAAAACATTGATGCTATAGAGGAAGGGCAGCACAACGAGCCCTCTGGGGTTCCACGGCTTGCTGGACCACCGTTGGCTCCCTGTGGATAGACTGCTAAAATAAACAGGCAATCCAGCAAGAAATGAAAACAATGAAAACCAACGGTGACTGACACGACATCAGTTTGTGTGTGTGTGTGTGTGTGTGTGTGTGTGTGTGTGTGTGTGTGTGTGTGTCAGTGCGTGCTTGTGAGCGTGTTTGCTCACATATGTACGTCACTGATATCTCTGGGAAAGTGTTCTCTCGCTCAGGCCGGATCTTCGCTGGCAGATGCATTTGCCTGGTGGGACTGTGGGGATGTGTGTGTCTGTGTGGAAGGGGTGGGCTGCAATTGTGGCAACTGTAAACAGTCACTGGTATTGAGTTCTTCCTTCTTCCCTCTTTCGCAGTCGACTTCCCGCGTTTGTTACGTGCCAGCGCATGTGTCTGTCTATGTCTGTCACCGCCTATGAGTAATGTCCACATCTCCCCACTGCACAACACCGCATGCACATGGGGCGCTTGTGATGTGAGATGTGACTGCAGTCCGCTTGTATCAGTTTGGATCACATCTGGATGAGGGTCAGTGAAAAAGGCAATCCAAACTTTGCACTAAACTGAAGCCAACAAATAACTTCTCAGATTGTGTCTCATACATTCACACCAACACTCAGCACACAAGAGTAAAGGAAAAGCTCTAGACTCAAACTGTAAAGTATAATAAATATGAGCCTCTGAAAAGGCATATTGTTTAAATTCATGCAATGACATGAATTACTGAGAAGAAATTTCCTTCAAAAATACTTGTTCTGTTACATAACTTAAGATGATCCAATGCATGTTGTAATATAAGCTCCAATAGCTGCCTGCGACACCTGTTCTTATGACAATTCCTATCATAAGCCAGATGAGGAAGCAGTCTGCCACTCACAGTGGAAGCTGGCGTCATTGTCACGTTTGCACTTATGCTGTGAAAGAGGAGACCCTGACATGAACCCAAACCACTTGCTGGCTCGGCCTCCGGCTCCCACCGCAGTAAAACAACAACTGATCCTCTGAGTGTTTCATTAAGTTAACAAGCTCTATGTCTTTCTCTTCTCTACTTTTTTTCCCTCCTCATTTCAAAATCCAGAGATTTTCCCTAAAAATCTTCAGACAAAAACCTCACAGCGTGGAGTATTGAATGACCCAGGAGGAGCTGGATCTCGGCTATGCCGTTACGCACTGTCCCTCCACCGTCCAAATATGACAAGTTCTGTGTTAACATTGTGGCCAACAGTAGGCTCATTTCTATCCCAAATGTCATTCATTGAAACTAAAAGTCAGTCCCAAGACAAAAACACATAATAAAGACTGAATTAAGGGTGTCTGTGCAGTGTCTTCTAAGAACACGTATGTGAAAAGAAGGTTTTGCAGAATCTTCAGGGCAGGGGGGAACTATGTGACTCAGATGAGAAGATGAACCCACTGAGAGACCGTTACACAGGACAGCCCAACAACTTGAACAGAGACAATAAATGTGATAAAATTATTAGGACAAAACTTAACCGTTCTGTATTTGATATTTTATAAATATAAATATGTGCAGTTGGAAATGTATACAGCTTCTCAGCTAACTCATGTTAGAGCAGAATGCCAGGCCACCAGACAAGACTGGCTGACTGACAAAGTCCATCCTTGAGGCTACCTGAACGGTCTGTCCTCACCAGAAAAGTGTCAGTCATCTGTACAGCAAGTTTAGTACTACCCATATTTACATGTGCCCCTTTTGGCAGTAATAATTATGACAGGAGCAGAGGAGGAAGACAGGTGACGTAGTATAAGGAGTGAGAAAGGCCAGGTAAGGAGATGCTTGGGATGGATGGATGTTTTAAACAAACGCATGACTTTAACCCACGAGACCGGGGTTAAGTCTCCTGTGAAACTAATCGTCAACGTTGACTTGTTTCAAGTTTTAAGGTACTTATGTTACATATGTGACTTCTCTCCCATGACTACCATCAAACATGTTGTAACCATAGCACAACTTTTTCCTAAACCCAACCTAACCATTTCTGGTGCCTGAACCTAACCAAACTGCTGCCATTTCACATTAATCACATGAAAGTCAAATGGCGTAAAGTGCTTATGGTCTGGTATGCCTGTCTCTGGTACTCTCCACCAGTAGCCAAATTTTTTTTTCTCCCCCGGATGGCAAAGTTATGACCCACCCTAAGCTGACTCTGATTGGCTGGTATTCATTGCTTTTGTTGGTTTGGGTTTGGTAGGTTTATGCATGAGGAGTGGTATTGGTTATAGTTAGTGTAAGAATATCATGGTTAACCAATCAGAGGCAGAGTAAGGCAGGTCATGCTTTTGCCATGCTGGGAGAAAAAAAAAATACTGCCCAACAGTCTTGCATGTTGTTTTCGGAGTCTTTGGTTAAGAACCAATTCTTATGTAAAGGTATGAGGACGTGTTGACCTGTACCAAGGTCTGACCTGCCCAGTTGAACAAATTAACCCATAAAAAGACGTCCTTTTTAAGTCGCTATGAATATGGAACAAAAGACATATTAGACAAATGTTTAAACACTTGGATAAGATGGAAAGGTTGGCGTATCACTGAAAGCAAAATATGACAAAGTGCAGTGGAAACAGACATAGCAGATTAATCAAGAGGCACATGAAGTACGTAAATTAAAAATCCACTGAAGTTTCTGCTTCACTGGAAAGACAAAAAATAGGGGCAGAAGAAAACATCAGATCTGTGTGGAGTGACGACGAATTGAAATGAATATTTAAAACATTAAATGTCTAAATTCAATCACATTTTCATTAGTCTTTTGATTAGATCATCTTGTGTGCTCTTCTTCTGCGGCAGTTTCATGGCATCCAACTGGAGAATTAGTGCCACCAACTGTTGATCTCAAATAGCTGAGCTAATATTTGCAGAACAGTTTGCTGATTTTTGGAAATGACATTACAATATGTTTTAGCAAGTAACAGTAAACATTTTTTAAACAATTTTTTACAAAAAAAAAAAATTGACAAGGTGTCTTTAAAGTTGTGGCAAAGAGGCAATTTGTCTACATAGAAGGAGTTTTGGCTGCATGGAAAAAATCACTGGGCTTGAAATACAGTATGGTTGCCCGATTCTGCTGCTACTAACAAGTCACAGATATACAGTTAAGAGCTGAAATCCAAACTGATGACTCTGATGTCCATCTGGAGCCTGTATTGGTCAATTTTCCACACAGTAATGGGACTGACAGACTGACCGTGAATGAGGAAGAGAAATGAGAGAACACTTATGCATGATTGTTGAATTAATTACATTTTTGCTCTAAATTGTGAATGTGTGATCGATATAACAACTGGGAATGTTCCAAAGCAAATAAGTCAGCACATGAATGCAGCGTGGAATAGGAGTGACTCGTCATCATTTAGAAATGAGATTGAATAAATGTAGGTTTAAAATTTTTTGTCATACTGAATTGTGGAGCCCTAGAATACAGTCTACCATCCTGCCGAATGACTGAGGAGGCGGAGTTGTAACTGGTTAAAATCCAGAGGTAGCGAGGGCGTTGCCGGCACAGGGCTAATCAAGCCCCTGCTGTCCGCACAAAGGTCAAAACGGAGAGCCCCCATCTGCTCCCTGACCTTGACCTCCGCGTCAAATCACCCTCAGCTGTGTGTATTTGAGTGTTGTGTTGATGTGTACATGTGCGACAATGGTGCTGCTACACTACCCCGAGGGTTTAAGGGCAGGTTGGGCTGGGGCTGTGGGGTGGGGGGGGTTGAGAGAAGGAGAGGTTGCAACCTTTGACCTCTCTCCATTTCTGTGGACTCAGTGTCACAGCCACAGCTGCAACATCCAGCAGGTGTGGCGACTCATTTTCAGCTCAGGGCTGCAAGTCTGAGGGCTGCGGAGGCGTTGAGTGTCGGGGCATGAGGAATTTGGGGCTCGATTTGCTCCAGAACACTGGAGGAGACTACTGCAAATTCAAATGAACTGGTTTGGATTCTTGCAACTTAAAGCTATTACAAGGACTTTTTAGCTTGTTATGAAACAGTCTCAATTTATTACTGATGCCTCTATATGACCCACAAAGGTTAGCAAGATCATCCGCGAGAAAATCGGCTATTTCCGTATCCTTAATACCCACCACCAGGTCATGAAATCTAATGAAACAAGCCTGTGTTTAAATTTTTATACACAAAGTTGAAGTCAGTAGTCTGTTAGCAACTTAAAAAGAAGCAAAAGGAGATTTGTACTTAGATATTTTTTAATTTTGATGTTATATTTTGTGGTTAAGTAGGGTGGAAACACTACCGCTTTTGTACACAAAGGCCTAAAAAATCAACTAAATATGGAAGTTCCATGTAGCAGCTTTAATATTCCAGTCTTGTGGGATTTCATATGGCTACACTTTATGCAGTTCATCACTAATCACACAGATTAGTGTATCCACATTTAAAAGTAACTTCTCTAGCCAAATAAACTCTATCATACAGAGGATAACCATGTAAAGGGCAAATATGCACTGAAGATATGATATCCCCACTATGGAGTCTAATCTGACATTTTCTCCTCCACGGCATCTGAGCACAACATGTGGCTCCAATAGTGGATAGGCCCAATTTGTACAACTAAGTATGCCTATCACCCGCTAAATAACATTGGAAAACAAACCAAAGTAACACACATGCACATGCTATACACCACATACGGAGAGGGGGGAAGATAGAAAATAGATTTTAACTTCTGCAGGAATTTAAATCGTGAACAGATTTAGTTTCAGTGAGTGAGAATGACCCAATAACTGGAACCGTGTCCAGGAAATACAGCGTCACCAGCCGCACAACACCCATAATTAAAAGAATTGCTCATATTGATGCATGCACTGAAGCATCCATTCTGAGTGCTCTACTGGCAGCTGGTGGGGGCAGTCCGCCCTCATGGAGGTCTTGTGGGGGCTAGAAGGAAACCTCTCCAACACTGAATAGTGTGTGTTTGTGTGTGTGTGTGCGCGTGTGTGCATGTGTGTGTGCATTCTTTCAAGCCTTCAAGATGTACAGTATGTGCCAATATACATACTTGGACAAGTGGCCCACACATACAGGAGTGTAAATGTGCCTTCGCCAGGCTGTGTGTGTTCATGTGTGGCAGATGGGCACGCTGTGTGCCAGGCCTTGCCAGGGGGCTGTGCCGTACCAGAGCTGCAGTCGGGCCCTGGGCGACAGCCTCACAGCACAGCAGCCTGGCAGGCAGCGCTGGCTCTTGGCTGACCTCTGCCTCCACCAGGCCGCCCTCACTCACTCACCTCATTAGCTTGACAGGAGCGACCAAACAAATTGAGGGCACCATACAGCTCACAGCGCTTCCATGGGAACATTTTTTTTTTTTTTTTACCCTCGCCGCCCCCCCTCCTCTTTTTCTTTTAGTCATTTCGGTGTATGTGCTGTACACAAATACACACCCACGTGTAAACACTGACTTCTTCTTAAGAGGGTGTCGGAGTTTGTGTTCGAGCAAACAGACGGACAAGAAGACGCATGTGGGCTATATGCAGGCATGTGCACATGTTTCTCCGTGCATATACACACGCGGGGTGAAACAGACACATGCATTTAACTGCATCCAGGTGTGCAAATTGAGGCCAGGTACAGTATGAGATCATGCTGCATTTGAACCCCACCTTGAAAAGTCTCCCCTAAACAAAATCAACCTTTTCACGCAAAGCCGGCTTTTGTTTATGTTCAGCGCAAACTAGCCTACCTTCACGCCCCTGTGACAGATTCATAAACATGTGAAACAACCCTTAAAGGACTGATGCTGCAGTGTGAAGATCGCCTCTCATTGTTAAGATTCAGCCTTTTCGCTGTGTCAGCAATGACAAAATACAGATCACTCCCTTCTTGAACACCCACTTCTTGAGAACTGGGACAAATCGTGTCCTGCCAAAAAATTAATATCAACACTCATATACCAACACTAACACATATGTAATTTATGCAATGTTTTGCTTTTCTTTAATTTTTTTTTTTCGTTTCTGTACTTTGTTCCAGAAAACATCCTTGCCCCAGACAAGAAATCACAACTTTAAACGCTTTAAAAGCCTACAGAATCTGAAACTAACAATACCTCCTGATAACATATGTATACAAAAATGTGCTATTACAATCTTTAAAACTTTGTTTTAAAATCTAATTTTTATTAAATTTTGTCACTTTAAAGATTTCGGTCAACTCTGTCAGATTTTTACAAACACATGATTAAATCGAGCATAAAAAAGGTTAGCTATTCCCTAAGGACCCCCGTCTTACTTCCTGGTTAAAAAAGGCAGGAATCCTGCTCAAGCATGGGTAAGCTTTCAATTTTTTGACAAATTCATTAAATAATATTGCTATAACATGTCTCAACCGTAAAAATGTCAACTCTGTAGCCCTTTAAAATCAAAGCGAAATAAAAATTATGGTTTAAAAAAAAGTGTATTTAAAAAAACTTTTAAAAAAATGGCTACTCATTACAACTACTCTGAAATTAAAAAAAGTGTAGCATTTTTGTCAACTCTGCAAGAACTACATCAGATTTTTCATCTTTAGTGTCTACATTTAATAAAAAATTGAATCTCAAGGAGTTTGGCCCGCTACAAGGTTTAGTCGCCAAGAGTCTGATCTTTTGAAATAAATCAAAACTTCCTCAAAATACGGTTTTATCTTAATTCTCAAGAATGAGGGAGAAATATACCCTGAAGACATACTTGACTGCACACATGAAATAATGGCAGAAAAGGGGCACTGACCAGTTGAAAGAGATCCACTGTGTTGGGTCTCATGTAACTGGGGGATACCAAACAATGGTGTGATTTATTACACGTAACACCCTTTTTGAACCTGCTTTGTGAATTGTGATCCCATTGTGCAATTGTGTGGCTTTGAGATCATAGCGTAATTCAACATGCCCTCATCCGCATGGTATGCTGTGTGAGTGGCTTGTCAAACACACAGTTGGGTTCTTATTCATGTTGTTTTTTGGTGACTGAGGACAAATATTGGCTGATTTGATTCGATGAGAGACACGCCTGCTGTTAAGCAGAGGTCTGCCTGCGGTGTGGGCTAATGCAAGACACACACAGCCATCATCGAAACCAGTGACAACACTTGAGAGCAGCAAAAATGGAAAATATTAGTTTGATTGTGATTTAACTATAGTTTTATATCTGCTTAACATCAAGCATCTATAATGCAATGAGTTTACAAGACAGCATTCTGGTGAAATTTTAAGGGGACAGTTCATGTTAAATTCAAAAATACATATTTTTTCCAGTGGCCTGTCATGCTATTTTTCTGTTTAGATTTTTTTTTTTTTTTTTTTTTTTTTTTTTTTTTTTTTTTTTTTTTTTTT
>JAJHUR010135550.1:33663-47986 GCA_027495735.1 Lutjanus campechanus | reverse complement strand
TCTCTCCAATATAATGGCAGCAAAAAACACATTTGAAAAATTCAAAACCAGTGTCTCAAAAATCCGTCCCTCATTATAACACACACCTTGTTGTGAGCAGTTTCATGTAGGAACTACCTTCTTTCTGCAGTAAAATCTACCAGAACTACTTTTTTTCCACTAGAAAGTAGTTCCTAAAAAGATAAAAGAAAGTAGGAGAGACACTGGTTTTGAATTTTTCAAATGTATAGTTTTGGTGCTTTGAGTGCCACATGCTGACCGCCATTTAGTCCCATTATGTCAGAGAGAAGGCAGGCATCTCTATAGCTGATATCTCCTTCACTCTGCAACTCACACCAAAAAAAAAGTCTAGATGGATAGACTACAGGCCATACTCTCACCCTCTCATAGGTATACACTGTTAAATTTCTCTACTGTTATTGGCTCCTGGTGAGCCTGACTTTTGCCCTTCCTTCACTGTTGTACTGCGAACACTGAGGAAGCTGACCCAAACTAGCGGGCCATCAAGCAACAGGCCAGGCAGTGGGTGGCGCTCAAAAACTGGGCCAGAGCTGGAGGTGAAATAAGTCACAGGTGGTGTTAAAGAGGTGTTAAAGAGATGGCAGCCAGGAGGGAGACAGAAAGATGGATGTGCTCTCGTACTTCACAGCCAAGAGGGAGCAGAGCAAGATCCAAGGCCCTTTCCAAACTGATTATACTCGCATAAAATGCCACCTTCTGTCGTACAAAATAAGCAGCTGAAATATTTGCAGTGTCCTTTATTTGAGCCCCATGTGAACCTGGGTCTGTACTGTGCAAGCTTTTAGCTCAATATTTTGGTTGTGTATGTACATAAACTGTGTGGCTCTCATCACCTGGCCAAAATGCCAGCGGAGGCAGCTGTCAACCAGAGTTAAAAGGCCAGAGAGTGTTGAACTTACATTCATCAGGAGGCCAGAAGACTTCAACGTATGATAAATGGACTTTGTCTTTTTTTATGCTGCTCAAAGCTGAAACAATACAAGTCAATTAGTGGACCTACAGTTGTTTAATCAAGCAAAACTGGCAAATTCTCTCTGGTTCCAGCTTGGTGATTGTGTAAATCGAATACCTTTAAGGTTAGTAGTAGGAGCAGTAATGGTCTTACATGAGAGTGAAACTGAACTTCAGTCTGGAAAGCTTGTGTAGTTTGTGTAATGTAACTTGGATAACAGCGTTCTTCAACCAATGTAGGATTCAGGCTTGTGACATGGCAGCTGATAGGCAGAGAGACAAGCCACATTTGCATAATTTCCCATGATGCATTGCTAAGAGTTTGCCATTGTATGTCCCAAAAGCAAATGTCACAGTTTTTGTTAGTGTTTGTGATGTGTTCGTTTATAAAAAAAATAGTGGTTTATGGTGGCTTTCTTGGTAATTGTCATTTTTGGCTGGTTTAGTACCATAGGTGAGGTGGTGAGTACAGGTCTTCACTCCACCTGTATTGTATTTCACAATAATTTAGAATGCCTTCCCAATATATTACACGCATAGAGTAAAAAAAAAAAAGTATGCTGCTCTCAAATTGCGCCTCTTCGTGGAGTGTTTACAAATAGAAAATTAAGATCGTAATGTGGACTTGCATCAATATCGGGCCCTCATACTGACATTGGATCAGTTCAGTTCTATCTGTGGTGCCAGCTTTAGGGTAGTTAATTCTAAGCCTTTGATTGTGTCACATTCCAGTAAAATATTTTATAAGGCTACAATAGTCTCACTCCCACTTTTGTTGGGGACAAACCTGTGATGTGTGATTTTGAATATGGGAATAATGAGCTTTTTGTTGTTTGATCTTTTTCTTGTTTTTATGTTTTGTAGCCCAGCGAGTGTGTAAGAGAGTCACTGGGTCACTGTCAAGGATCCAAGAATGCCACAAACATATTTCATATGGCAAAGTACGAAGCCATGTTTCCATCTAATTGTCAAATGAATTTGAAGCAAATGTTTGACATCAAATTAGGCGTGTTTCCATCAACTGTTGTGTAGCAAATAAACTAGGCTACACAAAGCATGATTATGTCAGAAGTTGGTAGTATAGGCTGTAATACATATGGATGTATGCGAGTTAAATGTTGTCAGAACTTATTCTGAAAAACTGTTTCAAATCCCATTAAGTGCATTAACTCTTTTTTTTTCTTTGAAAAAGGCAAAAACCCACATAAGGAAACATGAAAACCCATAAACCTTTTCTAATGCAATACTTCAAAAGGTGGATAAAATATGTTGCTGGGAACTGCTAGTGAAGACAAACTGCCAAAAAGGAAATGGATGGGTTTAAAGAGAAAAGAGATGGGTTCTGTTTCAATAAAAAACAAAGACTCGGATAAAGGTTTGCGAATAATTTCTGCCACCTGTGAAGCTTGTCTTGCTTTTTGAAAGCCTGCCTCCTGAAATGAGGCCCAAGCACAAAAAAAAAGTAAAGAAGACAAAGAGAGATAAATGAGCAGGTTTTGGTAACACAACTGATTAGCATGTAGACATCACCTCATATGTTCAGTATTCATGAAGAAGACACTGGAGAGAGAGACTGAAGCCCACCTTCGGGTGGACAGATGATAGCAGCTTGCATATGAGTCAGATGCAGGCAATACTGAGGGGTACACAAAGCTCATTTTACTGAAAACGGGCCGGAAATTACACACAGGTTCACTGTAAACCGTGACCACCATGAACAAATGGTCTGTGAGTCACCAATAGCTCATATGAAAGGCTTTTACAGACATGCATGTCTGTCTTTGTGCAGCCTCTTTGACTCTGTCTTACAATTCAAGCTACTGTCCCATGCGTCCTTATTCCAGATCTGCCTCTCGTGGTCAGTGTTGACAGGGACCCATCAGGCTTATATAACATATGACCATGTAAATACACACTGTGTGTTTTTAGGCTTGCTGATGCTGCTGACGTTGATCCACACTAAATCATTTCAATGCATGCGATGGGCGTACTACTGTAGCCTCAATCGTGGCACATAAATGTATTTTTAGCTTTGCGGTCTCGCTAGCTCCACACAGCCCGTACTCCTGACCATCTTCTTGATAAAAAGACATGAAATATGATGTGTCTCTAATGCGAACCATACTCTCTGGGCGTGCAGCGAGTATGGTTCTCTCCCAGCCCCCGAGCCTCCTGCACGCTCTTTTCTTAAAGAGTAAAAACATCTTCCATTTCAGAATGAGCGGGCTCATCTGTTGGTGCCTTGAAACATGGATCTCCAGTGAACTTCCCTGAGTGAAGCTAGGGTTCAATCATCAGGCCACTGACTATTTATTAAGCCACATCTGGGATTGTCATTACAGAGCCGTAGCACTGGCAAAAGGCAATGGGAAGGAACTGTGATTGAGTGGTGTAGAGAGTACACGAGGGAATAGAGAGGAGCAGGGAGACAAAATGGAGGGAAAGATAAATTCAGGAGATCTTGTTTTTGTGTCAGGGCGCCATGTTAGTGTAGGGAAGTGAGAGTAATTTAAAACAACTCATTCTTTATTTTCGCCCCCTGCACTAATTTTTGCATTCACATGTTCTAACTCCGCGCCACATGGTTCCTCAATGGTTCTTGTCTTTCAACAAAACTTAAAAGCTCAGTGTAGCTTTAGCTATGGTATGAACACATGGCAGAGACAAAAACATTCAACTTTCTAGACATCTGGTCATAACATACCACATAGAGCTCGGCAGTGACTGCCCACTTTTTCAACCAGTCCGGTTCCATCTACGTTTTAGAAAAGCCTTATATAAAGAGTTTTAACCCTGGAACCGAGCCCACCAACGACAAAATGAATCATGACCATAAAACATTTGATTTGATTCAGAGTAGAGCTGCAACAATTAATCGATTATTAATTGAGTACTGCATTAATCCAACTATTTTAATTATTAAGTAATTCTTTATTTAAGAAAAAAGTCTAAATTCTCTGATTCCAGCTTCTTAAATGTGAATATTTATGATTTCTTTAGTCCTCTGTGACAGTAAACTGGATATCTTTGGGTTGTGGTCAAATCAAGACTTTTGAAGACATGATCCTGGGCTTTGGAAAACCCTAGCCAACATTTTTCACAATCTTCTGACTTTTTCTAGACTAAACAGCAAATCGATTAACAGATTAAACGATAATTAAAATGATCGTTAGTTGCAGCCCTAATTTTGGAGCGAAAAAGTATTGAAGAACAGGCAAAGATACAAGACTGTACATATTCAAAGAGGCAATGAACTATTGATCCCATAAGCCATTGTGAATGATACTGCACCTACTTAAATATAAGTCATTATTATAATGTTAATATAGTCAGTATTAGCCTAATATATGTTGGCTTTTGTTGTGTGCATATATAAATTAGAGCCTATTTACTGCACCATAACAACATTATTAGCACAATTCATGTTGGCTGCCAGGTTAGCCAGCCTACTAGGAGGCCTATTAATCAAGTATTAAATGAACTATTTTGATAATCCATTAAGAAAGTAATTTTTAAACGTTTTTTTAGGGAGAAAGAATCAAATTTCTATGATTTCAGCACCTCAAAAACAAATTTTCACCATTTTCTGATATTTTATAGACCAAACAACTAATCAATTAGGAAAATGATCAACAGATTTACAATGACAATAAATGTTAGTTGCAGCCCTAATTTCAGGTTACAAGTCATTTTCAATGGAAGCCAGCAGAATGAAGCCAAAAGCTGACATCTATCACTTGTTGCTACTTTGTTTCGATACTTCCGTCTCCGATCTCTCCCCACTGCTGTGTTAACAACTTATTCTTGATGTTTGCCAGTCTCCAGTTTAATTTAACCGTACCCTTTTTTCTTACCGTGACATCGACAAAAAAAAAATGCAGCTTCATGATCCATATTCACTGACAACAGACAAGTGCTCATTGACGTCAACAAGCAGCACTTCACTGGCGTCTCGACGACAGCGTAGCTGGTCATGTTTGGCTGTTTTGTAGCTGTGTTGCCGGTAATGTGAACATACAGAAAGTCTTAGCTGTGGACAACACAGCACCAAAACAGTCAAGAAGCAACAGTGCTCACAGCTGTAGAGGTCAGAAATTCAAGCCACCAAACACTGACAACAAAATCTAACCCTGGAATCTGTTTTCACTGTATGGTTATCTGTCTCTTTTCTGCATTTCTTTCTCTATCTGTCCGGCCTTTTTGTGTGTGTGTGTGTGTGTGTGTGTGTGTGTGTGTGTGTGCGCGCATGTGTGAGTGCGCGTGTGTGAGTGCGCGTGTCCTGTTCTTTCCCCACTGCCTGGAACCACATGAAAGGTGGACACAAGAAGTTCAGCATCCTGTGCTGGGTGAGGTCCAAGGACCCACTGAGCATATGAAAGGAACTGCAGAGGAAAAGACTAAGTGAACTACAGAGGTTGAGACACATTAATTCCTAGACAAAGCCAGAGGTTTGGGATGACGCTACGAACCGGAAGATCAGTACAGAAGACTCTTTGGAAAGTACCCTGAAAAGCATGGCCATCAGATAATACAGTGAAATCAACTGGACAACAAAGTGAAAAAATGCTACTCTGAAGCGGAGAGATTCAGATCTGCTGTGTAGTGGGGTTTGTGTTTCTGGCTTTTTAAAACATGCAAGACTGATGATTGAAAAAATACTCACACATGAGTACTTTTTCCAGTCACTGGTGTTTGCACTGCAGGGATCTAACGGGCTCTTTCATCTTTGCATGTGTCCAGCAGCAATGTTTTTGGTTGCCTTCCTGATTGCGTTGATGTGGTTGGGTGCAGTGGAGTGTTGATGCCAGCCTCTTATGTGAGGTCAACCAGGATAGGTTAAAACAGTGTTGGAAGCCTGTAATGGTGGTCCGCACGCATGTGATCTGGTCACATTCTTTATGTTGTGGTAGTCTCACAGCGGGGGGTAACTGCCTGGCTTTGCCTCACTAAACCTATAGAATCTGTTAGAAAGTGAAGCCTGTATGAAACAGAATGAACAATGAGCACTGTAACCCTAGTTCTGTGAGTGCAGACAGAGGCTTCTTACATGCTCTCCTCGAATCTCTGACCTTCCCAAAAGGTCTAGGCTCGCAGTGATTGGCCAAGCAATTCTACAAAGTGTCCCTCTGTAGTGGAAAGTGGTCAGGCCATAGTGAAACAGAACTGTTCAACCTTTTCCAGTTAGCACCAATGTTGCTTTCTCTTTTTAATCTACATGTGTCACTTTCTCCATTTCTCGCTTGCTTAATCCATACAAAAAACTGCACAACAATTTGGCACTGCACAGTAACTTCCTGTGAAGATTATTTTAGTAACTGCTTGGCACGCAATCCCCCCTATAAAACCACAAACTGATGTTGCAAATTAAACTAACAATTTGGACCGTGATAATTGTGTGTTTTCACAAAAAGTCATCAATCCCTAGATCAGCCATGTTGGTGGTACTGACCGGAGACAGAACATCTGAAAACCGTCCTGATTATTTGCTGCCTTCAAATGGGGTCAAGTTTACAATGTTCAAGAAAAGAGTTCATATGAGCGCCCCCCCTCTTGTGGTATTCACGACCTTAGCGATGGAAATTGTCTGAAAGCTCTGACTTCATGAGTTGTGTATAAAACTTCCCACGAGTTCAAGAGTAACATCTGAAGGCAATTTTTTTTTGCCATTGGTCAACCAAGTATAAGCTTTCAAAAATAACAAACTAGTTTGTCATCAGTTAAAGTGATACTCCACTTTACATGATAACCCACTCAACCCATCCTGCTCGTGTGGTGTAATCCAAGTGTCCGCGAGCCGCGACATTAAAAATTAATTAACACGAGCAGGATGGAGACGTTTTGTGTTTGCTTTTTTTTAACGTTT
This sequence comes from Lutjanus campechanus, assembly GCA_027495735.1. NCBI lineage: Eukaryota > Metazoa > Chordata > Actinopteri > Lutjaniformes > Lutjanidae > Lutjanus > Lutjanus campechanus. The sequence goes on along the minus strand of JAJHUR010135550.1, from coordinate 41,151 downwards.
TATCCATGGCCACCAATCACTGCCATTGTACTGGATGAGGCTGCTACCCTGTTTCTCCTAAAACTCCAGGATTGTTTTGTGAACTGAAAATCTGCACCTATCATCACATCGGCATAGTGGTGAGTACATACTGAGTGGGTTATCATGTAAAGTGGAGTATCCTTTTAACTTCCTTAATAACTTGGTTTAAGAGGGACATTTTAATTGTTTAGATGGTTATGACAGATCAGAATTTTGATCCAAAGTCTTAGATTTTTAGTTAAATGTCCAAAATGTAAATATCATTTGTTCGCCTACCTCGGCATTCTCAATACACATCGTTAATGAGCCGATACTGTGCTTCTCTCACCATCTACACAACATGACACCTTTGTAACATTTCAGGTCTTCAGCTGTGTGTGGGTTTGGCAAAAAAAAGGTGATTCAATATGTGCTGATAGGAAATTGAAGGGAAATGTGTCCAGATTTTATTCCAAGACAAAAGAGTCAGAGCATACGGATCATCACCACCTATTAAAAATATCACGTCCTTTCCTGCTGACTAAGTCGTTCTCTGTAAGTCCTTTGTAAGCAGTTTCCACACATTCCCCTGAAGTTTTCTGTGGTTTAGCAATCCTGAAGTCAGCTTGAATTGAATATTCAGCATGTAATTCATTCTGTTGTTTACATCACAGCATCTTAAAAATGGACACGCATCTGGGTTGCTGACCAAACCGTGACGTTGGTGCTGGTAGTCATTTCCAGTTCCTGTTTCCAGTCTTTGTGCTAAGCCGAGCTAACTGGCTGCTGCCTGAATCTTCATATTCACTGTACTGTGGTATAAATCTTACCCACTTAACTCTCAACAATACAACAATACACGCGTATTTCCCCAAATATCAAACAACACTTCTTCACCTTGTGACTTACTGCCATCATAGCCTGGGAACCAGATGAATGTGTCGAGCTGGTTTTCATTTGCTCTGGAAGATATGTCTGGGCAGCGTCCGGATCAAGCAGAAATCGACCAGCCTTGGCTTTTGTCAGCCAATGTTGCTCTGATTGTTGTAGGTCTATCCAATTGTGTCCCCTTGGAAAGCAATCAAAAATGAACTGAGAGATCCCAGACTAATTCACATTGGCATCGTCGGACTAATTGCAAGTCTGACGATGCCAGGCTTTTCTCACCAGCTCCCAACAAGGCAAATACAAGCTTCATTTGTCTTCCTAACATTTCAAGCTTCACCAAAATATCAGGGGCAGTTACTTACAATACAGGTAGGTACTGAGTTATCACTCAAATAATTCATGTTGACTGTCTTCTGCATTGCAGAAGGCTGCAGTCTCTGGGTTGACCCTGTGATCTAGCACGCACAAACTGAAAAGTCATCAAGACAGTTTAAATGAACCACACAAAGAGTTGCTGTTGTTAAAATAGCCAATTGAAGGCAATGGTGAATTCAATGCCTATAAAATACAACAATAAGACCCAGGTTGTGAAATACTGGAGCTTTTCTTGTGGAAAACTTTGACAAGGAACATCTGTGAGGGCAGCTGCTTGATATCCAGAGGTGAAACACTGTGTTTGTATGTGAATCACAACTTTTAAGAATCTGTCTGAATGAGAAACAAGTGGCAGTAGCAGTAGTAGCCACAACCTAAGCAGTGTTTCCCCTAGCTTTTTCGCTTTGGGAGGGGGGGTATGGGCCGGAATTGGGCGGGGGGGGACTGGGCCGGAATGTGCGTGGAATTTTAGCAATTTATTTATTCATTTATGCATCTATCCATCTATCCATCCATCCATCCATCCATCCTCATTAATTCACTCACCAAGTTCAGTCTTGTACAGCCATGCGGAGTATCTTATGTCTGACTGGGAGAGATGCTCTCATTTAGGCTAGCACCTATCGTAGAGTTAGCTGTGCTCCCCGCCTCGCCACGTGTGGTTTATTTAAAAAATGCAGAGATTTTTGCCTGGGGGGGGGCGAATGTTTGGGGAACCTCCGGTCGTCCATTAATCATTTGTTTGTTTGTTGTTGATTTCTTTTTACCGTAATGTCAGCAACACTCTCTCTCCTTCGCTCTCTGAGTGTGGGTGGGTGTGTCTGTACCGGTGTGAGTGCACGTGTGTATGTTGTGAGAGAGGAGCGAGGGGGGAGCCCCTCCTGTCGCAGAGGAGAGAAGAAATGCATCTTAATGAATGTAATGAAACGATAGCGACGCATCAACAACTCTGAAATTGCGCAAATTAGAGTTAGCTTTTTTTATTTGGTAAAAAGAACGCCTGTTATAGGCCCTTTTGATTAAAATAAAAATTTAATGATGGAATTTTTTTTAAAATCAATGACTTGAATTTCTGGGTGGGGATCCTGTTGGCAGGACGGGGGTGTCTGTTGGGGGGGCGGGGCACCCTCCCAAATAAACTATAGGGGAAACACTGCTAAGTATGATTGGCAGTTTCTGAGAACAAAGGACAATATTTACAAAACCTCATTGCATCCTCAAAAATAGACTTTGAAAGCTCTTATATAGACTCATATCCTTTTCCAGTAGTCATTAGGTTCCTGTAATTCTTTCAAAACGTGGCAATTTGTCAAATAAAACTCTTTAATCAAAGAAAATACGGACTGAAGTAATTGAAATGTTCCAATGTCATGTTGCCGCGGGATGTTTTCCTGTTTCAGACTTGTGTTGTGTAAACAAGACAAAATCGGAAATGTACTTTCAAATTAGCAATGCGCCAATTTACATCAGTCCCCCGCCCACCCGCCAACTATTTCCTCTTATTATGAAAGTGTACCTTTTCCCTTCCATATCCACAATGTGATTTATGCCAAAAACAAAAAAAGACATTAAAAAAACACACTGAAATATGAATGAGGTAATGAGACAGGATCAGATCAAAATGCAAATGACTGTAATTACATTTGCGTATAGCAGTTCTGGTCAAAGTTCCAGTGTGGTCATGCGGTGGTCAGACAAACACAACAATGAAGCCAGTGCAAACAACCGCTAAAGGGACTTCAAAATATTTTTCTATACTCAAGCACATAGACATAATTGATATTTCTGACTGTGACCAACCCTACTTCAAAGCTAACACAGAAAACCTGGGATGTTATCGGTACAATCTGGAGTGACTTTATGCGAAACAGAGGAAAAGACAGGAAACAGAAGGAATGATTTTCTGGAAATTAGGGTAGGGTATTCATGGAAATAAAGTGTATTTGGATGAAAACAAAACTAAAAAAAAAAACACAGTGGCAGACAGCAGGTTTGACCAATACATCCTCTGTGTTTGACATCATCTCAGATATGAGTAATAACTATTGTTTATATCACTGAAAAATGTTCTTACGACTTCGCTTGGCCATAGTTTCTCTGTAGATGCAGCTAGCTAGAAAACATAACCTGACATCACCTCTGAAATTTAATTGTTTTGACATTTCTTTACTTTGGAAAAAGTGAAGCTTCCATTATAAACTGACCATAGAGGGCTGAACATCGGCACTGCCCTAACGCACACCCACTTCATCCACACCCAGCCGCGGGGCCGGAGCCAGATTACTGATATCAGTTGTTCTTTAGCACTGTTGGAAAAGCAAACATATTAAAATCTTATGATGTGAAGAGGAAAGTTATTTCACAGCCGGCCTCCCAAGATTTAATTACACAAAACTGAAGCCAAAGAAGGTTGTAACTGTCTTTGGAGATAATAAGTTTAACGTTGTGTCATTAAGTTGTTCATGAGTTTGTTTTGAATGGGGAGCGACCTCCTCCCAAAGCCATAGGAATCTGGATAATCCTAAGTTTTAATAAAAGGTACTTCATGACAAAGTTTCTCATTCAAAAATGTCAGTTTAGCCATTGGCAATTTCAAAAGTAATGCTTTTAAAAGCACTGAAACTCAAGGGAAGCTGGAATTATATTGCTGAACTTCTAATATCAATTTCAAAAGATTCCCTGGTTTCACCTGTGAACATTCAATGCAATCTATGTCGATGTGTAAGTTTAAAACCAGGTCATCCTCCTGCCCTGCAACACCAGAGCGGAAAGAACGCCAACATCACCATGCTAAATTGTTTACAATGACTCCGTTGATATGTTTTTTGGAACAAAAGCTGCACAATTAATCACATTATTATCAAAATCTCAGCATGGCCAATTGCAATATCCAAATCAGAGAGCCAAAACCAAATTGCAATTCTTCGAAAAAGGAAAAATGTTTGAGCATTATAATGAGATAGTGTAGTGCTGGAGATATGCCCTGGCCTAAAAATCTCATTCTCCAGATGAAAGAAAACATGTTTGTTTGGTGCAGGCCCCAATTTAATATGTTTTTTTCCTTAGAAATGAAAATTGTAATGCAAAAATGATTATTCCCACTAATCATATCACATATCACAATTGAAATCAAACTAATCACAATATGACTTTTTAACTGTTTGGTACAAAAATGCAGAGCCAGTTCCTAATCAACCAGTACCTACCGCACCGAATTACGACAGATTACATTGCTTCATTTCAGCGCCACACACCCCAGCTGTCGATTGACTTAGTTGCTCTGTGTTACAGATGTTACAGATGCATCATCAACTGTGCCGAGTATTACTTTCTGTTAGCTGGTAACTATCTTTAACACGGTTAAAATGCCAAGCGAAACAGCTGCATATTTACTTAAAGTCATTTCAACAAGTGTTTTAAAACAATCGTATGGGAACAGGAGAAGCATCTGGCGACACACGGGTCATAAAGCAGAGGGATGCACCATGCTCGAGTGCTTTTGTGACCTCATGCCAAGCTCATCAGCTGGTGGGTGACACTGGAAAACACTAGATGCAATGTGTCATAATAACTTGACATTTATATTGATGATGAAGAGACCACTGATGATGATGACAGCAGCCTCTTCCCAGATCAGCAAATATGTAATAAAAGTATGATTGTATTACTGAAAAGAAGAAGTTTACAGCTGGAGTTTGGTGAAAACTAAAAATCACAACTCAAAATTTAATTTTCTGAGGTCCAGACAAATTTCCAGGGCCAAATTTTGTTTCCAGTCTGACTCTGTTTCTATCCAATAGATCTTGAAGTCTATTTCAGACGGATTCAGACTGGTAGACCAGCAACCAAAATAACAACTTTTCCATCCCAAGAGCCACACTGCCAAAAATGGTAAAAACTTTCTGCCATTTTGTATGTGAACATTCTTTGTGTAAGAGTGTAATACAGAGTTGGGCGATATGCTAAAAGTTTCCAAACGATCATCATCAGCCCATCCATCGGCGATTGGCAATACCATCGTCCCCCCTCCCACCTCCTCCCGTCCTCTTGGGTCTCAGCTGGAAGATGTGCGCAAGCAGCGAATTCAGTATGTTACGCATGCTGCGTACGTTCACTACGTCCAATAGACCAAAAAAAAACTCACAAAGTGTCTAGAAATTACATGTTCTCACACTTATTTTCCATTTTAAACAGAGAAATATAACCGTTCACTTTCTGAATTCAAGTTTCTCTCTTTTACCGAACTAAAACGACCATGTTAACTCCTCGGAAAACACGCTTAATTCAAACTTGACAGAAAAACACATTAAACTCACCAAAACATATCTTTGTTAGTCTGTCCACTCTTCCACACAGTCACAGTCACTCTGCTATCTTTTACATAAGCAAAATAAAATCACAAATATCGCCCTAAAAATCGTCCAAAAAAAGCAATCGGCGATGGATTCAGCCCATCGTTGACAGACGATATTGTCGTCCAATCGCCCACCCCTAGTATGATAAATACATCTAAGGACATCTAGCAGCAGCCGCCTGCTCTGCTTGCAGGTTAATGTCCATGTCTGTGCGAAACCCAAGGCTCCAGTCGAGCGGTTATATACCAGTTTATTCTGTCACAGCCTACAGTCAACCTTATTTTCATTTTCTACATCACAACACCACCAAATCATGCTGGTTTTACGAGCTGTCATCTGCCCAACTTGGTTGATAAAAACATCTGGGGTTGGATGGGCCATCAGGGCATACACGCTGGGTGAGAGGGCCTGCCGTCTGATGGGGCTGCAGCCACAACTAGCTAGCGGTGGACGGCTGCATAACATCTTAAGAGGCAACAGTAGCCTGGCATTGTTCATGAATAAAATATTGCTAATAGTTAAACCGACTGGTAATTCTGTGGAGTGTCCGGGGAGAGGGAAGTCTGGGCATCCCTGCTTAAGACTGCTGCCCCTGCGACCCGGCCCCGGATAAGTGTAAGATTGGATGGATGGATGGATGGATGGATGGATGGATGGATGGATGGATGGATGGATATTTCTGTTCTGACTAGCGAGGGTGGCAACGTTTAATCGTGTACTCAACTAATTGCGCACATCACTTAATATGACAGCCTGCCTGTTTTAGTTCAGACACTTAAATTTTGAAACTTTATTTTGAAAGTACACAATACCGCTTCCTGTCACTGTCATTGTTTATGATATTGTGCCATCTTGTCAATGTCAACCGTGTTTATTATACCTCAGTAATGTCAGTCAAGACTTGTTTTACTACTTAGCCTGTTTGAAAATTAGCCTTGCCAAGTGTTAAGCTAACTGATTAGTATTCACATAGTCGCACAGAGTCTGCTGATCTCATTTTACAGTCCTTGAAAGTGAACTGAATAAATGTGAAGCAGTATACAACATGCTACAATAACCTGTAAACACAGTGTCTTTCACAAGGTCTAATCATGATCGCTCAAGGCAAGACTTAGCATGGGCATCACAACTCTATGGAAAAATGGCATTAAGAAACCTTGAGTAAGATATACTCAGTGGAAAGGAATGGATAACATATCTGAACAGACATATAATTAAAAGTCTAAGAAGTAATTGATGAGATGAGAACTAATTGATGCACTATTATTTCTTCTGCTTTACAAAGACGCTAGATTGTGATACTTCGATAAGGCCCCTCAAAACTGGGTCAGGAGTTTTACTTCATCATGTACATGTAAGAACATGTCTAACATTTCTAGAAAAGAAAAACATTATGTGTTCATTTCAACAAGTGTAATACATGTTTTGGCAAGCAGAGCGACTTTGAACAGCATCATGTCACTGACACAAAACAAAGTCTTTAAACCATAAAGGCTCTGTATAGGGCTTTCATGCTTGCCTTCCATCAGCCTTACACTAACACTGAAGCTTGCTAGTATGCTGGTACCTTCATTCAACATGACAATCTAAATATACTCAGACAATATTTACACAAGCCTTATCTACTAGACGGTCTCCTAACAGTGATTACAGTGCAGTTTGGGGCTTTGAGTCTTCTGCACTCACGTTTCTCGACAAAAATGTCTCTATAGAAATGTGACATTGAACATTGTTCAGGTGTAGCTTTAGTCCTGTGCAGCTGGATACACCTGACACACGTGGATGGATGTGCACATCTTGGTCTACAGACCAGACTCGGGGAATAATGGACTACATGTAACAGAGTTATGTAACTAGGATACCAAAAAAA